>JAOTQJ010000102.1:22273400-22287462 GCA_025642045.1 Solanum sejunctum
TTGTTTTTAGGGCCAAGTGATACTGACCCAATAGTTTGGGCTGTTGTTTGTTGTTTTTTGGGCCAATTAAGAACGCCTACCGTGGGGCTTGAAACCCAAGACCACAAGGTTAAGAGCCTTGCGCTCTACCAACTGAGCTAGACGGGGGTATTGGTTCAAGTGTTCAATTGGTCATTCCATGACATCGCGACAACATCATGAAGTGGAAGTCTCGCATACGTTTCTCTAAGGAGACAATAGTACTAGAGCTTGAAACAAGCACCACCATTCGATTTCGGATTAAGGTTATTCCTGATTCTATCATTATTATAAGTGTACGAGATTCATTTTAGATATATAACCTTTGGGGGCATAATTTGAAACTTTTTGTTGGCGCTTAACTAGTACTTACTGTTTATATGTAAATTTCTAAGATTTAGTGACCAATGACCTTTGGAAAATTGAATGTTTTACAATTATTGGGCTTTAGTTTGGTCAAGTTTTGAGTTGATATAGTACGTAATCCAATTGCGAGTTAAGCCCTAAGTAGCACCCAACCAAATAACTAAGTTCATTGCAATCTTGTGAAATTCGGAGAAATAGTGGCAATTATAGAATTCTTTCGTATAACTTTCAACCATTTAAAATTGTATAACTGACTTTGTTATTGAAACTCACAAGACCAAAGTTTTCATATTTACCATGTAAAACAAAAGGTTCAAACTTGGATGTGTTTGAAGATATTGTGTAGGTAGAGGTGTGGCAGGGTGTATCTATATGATCGGAACTCTCCACCCTTAACCAAAGATCTTGAATTCGAATCTAGGAATGGAGAAATCCCACTAGTAGCGTTGTCCCAACAATGGACTCTGCAATGCATGAATCAGGATTAATCAAGCTCCAATGTGAGTACCGAACACTAGACGGGAAACAAAAAACTTGAATGAAATAGAGTCATCACATTCTTCATTCCCTTGCTCTAAAAAGAGACAGCACTTGCTAATCAGTGAATAACATTCTGTCTTGAAACATATTAGGATCCCATGCAATTCTCTATTATACTTGTAAATGAACTGCATAGTAACACATTACCAGAAAACAAGTTCACCCTACATGCAATTTTTTGCCTAATCAACTTCCTAGTATATCTAGGCAAATCAACACTCCTACTGGTGATGCAACAGTATGCACTCAGACTACAAGCTAAACTTCATTTCACAACTTAAAACGCATCGACGAATACTATCTGATACAAAACAAAGTTTGGGTTCCAAACATTCTTCATGGACAACAAAGAGCCACTACTCTTGGGGTAGTTACTCATAAGCCCATGAAGCAAACTTCCCACCTAGTGCTTCAACACATTCTGAACAGCAGATGTGGTCAAACTAAACAAATGACGCTTTCCTAGTGTTTTACACTGTAAGGCCTTAGGAAGTTTAGGACTTAGTCATCTTTGAAATCTTTTGCAAATGTCGCTAAACCTCCATTTTGTTCACCATTGGCATTTGAAGCTCCCTTTAACTGCAGAAACACAACATCATCAGCTAAAAGGCATACATCATTCTCGCAAAGAAGCATTAACACCTACAAAATCGTCAACTTGAACCATACGGAAAAAGCTTATGGTTTATTATCGACGACAAGTAACAACCATTGTGGGTAGCTTATGGTGTTTATATAATAAAATATCCAAGAAGTCAGCACTTTTTCCTTAAAACTACAGAACGACAAAAGCAGTCACAGTAAAGATACCTGCTGGAGGACCTTCTTTTGATAGCGATAGCCCTGTGAGATAACAACCAGCAATGTAAGAATCTGTATGGTTAGAAAAAGGAACTTGTAACCTGAAAATAAACACCCACAATACTGAAATCACCTTATCAGTTCCATATATGTAATCACAGTAGGTGAAAACTGAAGCAAAATTGCTCTGGCTTTGGCCCCCAACATAGTGATGGTAGTCGTGGTAATCTGGCCCTCCGTAAAAAGGTATATACTTTGTGAGAGTCCACGGAAGGTCATATCTGAAAGAATGATGAAAATTGATCAGTTAAATCATGCACCAATCACCATACAAACTCACGCATGAAGTAGGAGCAATGCAAAAGAACTCTACATAAAATATCGGAAACACTGCCAGCAAAAGATTTCAACGATATACAGCTAACTGAGCAATTAAAGAGATTGTTGAAAATCTTTTAAGACCAAAAATCTTTCTTAGCAGTCAGCTCTGTATAGCAGTGACTAGCATCAGAGCAGTAAATGTGGTTGAGCAAGATGGATCAGTAGATCTAAGCTTCTACATCAAATATAATTTATTTATTGAGCTGTTGCTCCAATAGGCTCTCTAAGCAAGCTAATCTTAGATTAGACACGGAATCCTTAGTTCTAAGCGATCACTCAAGTGTAAGCTTGAGCACATCAACTTCCCAACACCAGCAGTTAAAAAGAAACAATCTTCTAAAGAAATAAACAAGCTAATATGAAAAGAAATGATCCCAGATAACATGGTTAGCAATAATTGACCTGCTACTCTTAATTGGATCTCTCTGTACATGAATGATTAAACATGACTAGATGCTAAACTATGCCACTTTCCACATTTTAAGTTCTAAAATGCGCATGATTGATTACATTTACAAGAGCCATTGTCACAAAAGAGAAGTGTCTCTATCACTTCTCAGGCCATACTATCTTTGTCAATAGTCTCCAATATTTAGTATTGACGAATAAGCATCATTTCATTTTTTTTTCAACTTTGAGATACTGCAACTAAATAGCACTTCTTGAAACTGATTCCAACACATAAATCTAATTCTTTAAACATTATATCAGCAAGCGCCACAATGATTTTAGTTGTCCAATTGGAAGACCAACAAAGATTCAATGAGAAGCAATTCTACGTGATAAGGTTAAAAAAAGAAAACTCTTCTTGTTCTGACTTCTGAATATTGCCTTACACCTTGCAATATCAACAAATGTAAGACGAGAACATTTAAATGAAAAAACAAAGATATTGTTATCGAGATACAAATCTAAAGACTCGTCTTTTCTACTCCAAACACACTATTAAGTATTATCATACTTTTCAGGAAGCTGCTACTAATTATTACATGCATAGCATGTACTTGCGAATTATTGGCATGTAAAGTGGTACCAAGCACCGTCCCTTAAAACAGAAAGATTTGCTTAACTTCACTAACTATTTGTCAATCTTGCTTGCTTTAAGTCCAGTCTCGACTCTAGATCATAAACTTATCAATTTCTTTTTTTTAAAAAAAAAGTCCAGTCTACATCATATCCAATTATAACCAGTCAGACAAGCTTTCTCTTGAAATATCAAGTGGGAAAGGAGGTGCATTCTGCAATTATACGTATATTGCACCATCTTCCATGACTACGATATTAGTAGTCTTTATATCTAAATATAGCATTTGCTTGTACAGATAATTATTAAGTTATCAGCATCTTCAAGTTCAATACCAAGATATTAATATTTGTCCTAGTTTCTAAGCAAAATGAAGTGTTATCTCCAACTTTAGTTCCACACACTACTTAATCGTGATCACAAGGCCAAAGATGTCAAAAATGGGACCAGCTATCAGAGAAGGAATTGAAAAGTGAAAGCAAGACATGGATCTCAAAATGCCTATTCCAGTAATAAAGGATGGGATGTTGAAAATTTGATGTAACTAGCACTAGTGATATCCCCAGAGAAAAGATGGCTCACAAGAGAAAAATTGATCGAGTGTGCCAATCCAAGCATATAGCATGAGAAACCCCTAAGAATATAGTCATTACTACCTAGGACTATGGGATCTCTTACACTAAGTTAATTCTTTTTTTGATGATGGTGGTGTCCAGGCTAGCTTGTGCCTATACTCCACTATTTCCCTGGGTATTGGCTACCTGCTAGGTCCCATTAGCACAAGTAGCAAGTAACTCTGCCCACCAAAGTTAAGAGATAGCAAGAAAGCACTTAGTGTTTTTTTTAATATCCGTAAGATTTTCAACGTGAGACCTCATAGTTAACATTTTCTTTTAATCATATAATATAGAAGATATCCAAGCAAAGAATTCTCTCAGGGATTGCATTTTATCTCCGCGCAAGAAAATGTTAACAGTAAAACCAGATACTATAAGCACCACTTTACATGTCCAAGATGCAGTTCACATTTAAGATTTTTGCCACAAGCCTTACCAAACCCATCTACCAAAAGCAATAGAAAATAGCACAGCGACAAGGGGGGAAAAAAAGAGGAAGGGAAAGGACCTAGGTGAAATTGAGAAAGAAAAGAACAGAAGAAGATGGAAAAAGCTATTACAACAACAACATAGCACTAGAATCCCACAAGTGGGACTGTTTCCTGGAAACTCTCGTCACAAAAATCATAAGCAGAATAAACTAAATATGAAAAGAACAAAGATAAGGAAGAGAAATGATACAGAAAGAGTGACTAATAATAAAAAGCACAAACCTATTGTTTCACTTAAAAAGATATCTCATGCAATTCACTACCCAGAGATCAAAAAAGCAAACAGTGAAGGAAAAAGGAATAAAGTGATAGTTGTTACTGTTAACCATGATTTGGTCAAATTATCATAGAAGATAATCACACACTTAATCACCAAAAAAGCAACTTTTTAGTACTACTACCTTAGTATGAAAAATCAAAAAGCAAAAGAGCACGCGTGCATACCCACTGTGAGTCTCAATAGCCTCAATTTGTCTGAATGCAATCCACAACCAGAATGTGATCATATGACCCGGCGCAATAGCGGGCCCAAGAAACGAGGGGATCCCAAGGATCAAAATCTCTAGCCAGTGTGCATATGGTGCAGCAAAGCCTATTGGAGCTGTGTATTCATGATGAACCTTGTGAATCTTTTCATAACCCCATTTGCAATGCAAAAACCTATGGATCCAATAGTTGAAATAGTCCTCCACTATAAAGTATGTTCCCAACTGCAACAGAATTTCCCATAACGGCGGCAACGGCAAACTTGTTCTAATCCCAATCATCTACATTGCAAAAAATTCACAAAATAGATCACAATGAGTATCTCAGTTTCACATCAACAACAACATAGGATACCAAAAGGGGGTCTGAGAAGGGTAGAATGTGTGTAGACCTTACCACTACCTCACAAGGTAGAGAGGTTGTTTCCTAGGAACCCTCGTCTCATATCTCAGTTTCACATCCTTGATCTAAAATTAATACAAAATACAACTCCCATACTGAAAAGTGAAAATCAAACAAACAACAAATGGATCCAAACTAGTTGAATTTGAATCTTCAATATCCATTGAACTCTATTTGGGCCTATTTGATTCCAATAACAGTAAATTTGGGGATTCCATGTGTTAGTCTACTATTTATTTTTTGACTAAATCCAGATAACGCAATGCAGGACACATTCAATGGGGTGGCACTCCCAACAAGAGTCTTTCCATATCCGGGGCTTGAAGCCGAGACCTCTATGTTAGTCTACTTACAACTCAATCAAACACACTGGACAATGCACAACCAATTCTAAAAAGAGAACAAAACAAGATAAAAATAGGTTCCTAAATTGAAATCACCGATCCAAGGATTTACCCAAAGAACAAAAACCCCTTTTCAGATTCAACAAAACCCTATCACACACATTGCAAAAAAGGCAACTCTTTTTTAGCAGAACAATCAATAAAGTAAGAGAAAAGTGAGTACCTTTACAGAGGGGTAAGAAACAAGTTGAAGAGGACCAACAACGAAGATGAACATGCGCATAACAGACTTGTAACATCGGAAGACTTCAGATAATGAAAGATTGACCTTGGGCTGAATTTTATAAGACTGGATTGAGTTTCTGAAGAAACATTCAAGGAAAAGGTAATAAAGGGGGACACAAGAGAAGATTATGAAGAGAAAAAGGATATTATGACAGTACAGATAGTAATCAGATTTATTAGCAGAGTAGTTAAACCAGATGGTTTCTGCAGTAGTAAGAGATCTTCCAATGGCGGATTCCGCCTCTTGGATAGTTTTAAAGGGCAACATTGAAAAGGGTATGTAGTGAAATGGGCTGAAAATGGAATTGTTACTGAATCTTGAAAATTGGTGGAGGTTTTGAGGGGGGTTTTGGGTTATGGAAGAACAGGGGAGAAAGAAGAAAAAGGGGTAGTTTTGCAAATAGAACGAAGAGAACAAGTGTAGAAGCTAAATAGTACAAAACTCCATATTCTCTGAGAGTTTTTTTGTTTGGTATCTTATATATATTCTTTATTCATATGAGCTTATGGAAATCACATCTGACAGGCCAGGTAGGACAAATTGGAAAATAGGGGATTGCAAAGAATAGAAATGGCACCCCACCGGAGCGGGTCTAGAGTTATACGAGATGAAATAAATTTAAAATTATGTAGAGCAGAATAAATATAGATTGAGTTGAAATAATTATTTTTAAAATTAATGTAGCATTGAGCGGATTGCAAATTTAAAAAATTAAAGAAAAATTTAAAAAAAATTAAATCTTTATACAATAACATATTCAACGGAATCCCACAAGATAAATTTTCGTAATTAATATAAATCAAAGATATATATTTTTTATATTAAATATTTACTTTAATTTTATTTTTTTCTAAAATTTAAACTAGACATGTCCAATAAATTATAGTTCTTAAAATGTTAATTAGAAACTTTTGATTAACGATTAAGAAACAATTGTTAAAATGTCAACTAAAAATAGTTAATTAGTTGTTGAGACGTTAACTAGTGAAAATTTAAAAGAAAAATTAATTTTTTATTTTTTATATTAAATTCAATTAAAAAATAAAAAAACTTAAAAATTTAAGTAGGACGGGACGGATTGAAAATGAAAAAAATTATCATGCAGCATAGGCAAGGGTTGTTCAAAAAATTTGTGGTTTTAGATCAACCTGGCCCCATGCTGTCCTATTTTCATCCCTAGCAAAAACTAGTGGATATATTTATGCATTAGCGAGGCTGTGATTGAGTGATCAATGAAATATATATCAAAAATTATGATAGTTTTAATAGATAAAATTATTTTATATTTGTTGTTATATACATTGAATACATTATATATTTAAGGATATGACTTAGTATTCAATATAATATGTCGAGAATTATAACGAATTTGATGGACATAATTATCTTATATCAGTAATTTTGATAGAATATTTTATATATCATGAACGATATATTTTAATTATTTATGATGATTTTTTCAAATAAGTGTGAATTTATTGATAAATATCTCTTCTACTACAAAAATTATTAGATCACAAAGCTTATCTACTAGATACTTCTTATTTGCATCATATTTTTTGGAAAAACTCACTAACTTACGTCCTAGTTTAGGTGAATGACGTATTGCTTATATTTATTGCTAATAAAAAATATCACATATTCGTAAAAGTAATTGAGTTATTACAATATATAAATGATTATAGTGTTCGAATCAATCTTTATACACCTTAATTAATTTTACAGAATATTTATTACCTTTTATCAATAACAAATATTAAGTAACTTTGTTAACTAAAATTGAAACAAATAAAAAAATGACCTAATATTTTTTTCTTTCTGGCTATCAAAATTTTAGCTCATCATTTTTAATCTGCTTTATTAATTACTCACTTTAATAGTCTGGGTGCATTACTAATCATTTTAATTTCAGTAAACCACAAACAGAAGAAAAGTGGATAATATGGTAAGTGAAAAATTGAAGTTATATGGATTAAAATGATTCAACTTTATCTAATGAGAAACTAGTATTAACTATTATTTTAATTAATATATATAATCAAGATATTCTAATGCTCATGACACATGATTGGAAATTTGGTGAGTAATGAATTAAAAAAATAGTTTATTGAATAGAGTAATTTAACCAAAAAAAAAATTCAATTTTAAGCTTGGTCTTGTTTAAAAATATTTAACAAAATTAGTCGAACAGAGTTTCACTAGATGAGTGGAATATCTGCAATTAATTATAATTTTTACAAATTGTATTATTAATAGTTTTTATTAAAATATTATGTGATAATTTTAGAATAATATATTGTCTAGTTCATTAAAGTAAAATATGTTTTAAAAAAATAATATGATCAAATGCATTTTAAAACTTCAATCCAAGCTTCATCCATGTTTAATTAAAATTATTTGTTTGGTACTGCTAAAGGAAAGTCTTGGAGTAATTGATAAAATTGTTGTCATTTGATTAGGAAGTCGTCATGGGTTCAAACCTTGAAACAGTCTTTTGCAAAAATGCAAGATAAGAATACGTACAATGAACCCTTGTGGTCGTGTCCTTCCATAGATCCTACCACATAGCAGATACTTTAATACACCAAGCATGCTCTTTTGGAAATAGTCTCATGGTGCCGCATAGTCGGAACTTTAGGAGGTCACAAGTTAAGGCCTCTCTATCTCTATGAGATAATAGTAAAGTCTACCGCATAATAAAAAGTTCCAGAAGTCATGAGACTCTGTCACATAGCGAAAATTTTAATGCACCAGACATGTCCTTTTGAAAACTTCCTACTTTTTATGTAATTACTCTATTTCATACCTAATTTTTCTTATAGGTGAAAGAATAGTTAACATTGTCCAACCAGAAGCCATGCAATATTGAGCTTCATATTTGGGCTATTGGCCCACTTCCCATATTAGTACAAGAGAACATGTGATAATGCCAGTTGTTTTATTTGTTTATTTTTTTCGTTTATAACACCAGTTGTTTAAGTATTATAAAATGAGGTGACAAGCAAGCATCTTCTTCATTGACTCCTATTCTGCCAAAAAAAGAAAAAATGTTAACATAAACCCTCCAAAAAGAACAAACCAGTTAAAATAAACTAATAAGTATACAGGTTTTGTCTTTTGTTCATTATATTATATTTTGGTAAATCAAAATCAAATCAAAGAGGTTGGTCATGAGAGAATCTTTAGGGATAAAATTAAATGAGTTAGGTGTCCAGCAGGAAAAGCCAACTTTTTTGTATTTAGTTAGTCAAAATATTTTTTTAAAAAAATAAAAATAATTTTTTAACACGATTAGTAAAAATAAATTTTATAAATGACATTTCATGCTCGTTATGTCATCTCTATCCATACATTCTAATCCCGACCCACACCCATTTCTCATTCTCCACGCCAACCCGACCATCCCAACCTGAATAAATATTTCTCTAAATTACATATAAATAATTGGATACTTTCTACTTATCGATACAAAAAATAGAATAAAAAGATCACTTATGTGAGAAATACTTTTCAAAAAATTCTTTGTTGGAGAACATGACACAACTTTAATTGTCTATCAAAAATATGATAAGAAATACAAGATCTCTCTACTCACATTGCAGTTCTAAAATTTTTTAAAAATCTTTGAAGGATAGCTTTTTCTTTTAATAAATTTTATAATATGATACTAAATTAATCAGATCAATAAAAAAATTAAAAAAAAAGAAAGGAGGAAAGAAAAGAGAAAGTAATCCTCAATCCTTAGAATCTTTAATTATGAATGATCAAAACTCAACTGCATATGATGGGCAAACTGTGCACAGCAATGGGAAAAACTTCAAGATTCAACTGTATAGTATGGTGTTAGCTGGAAGCATGGCAAATTTTCCAAGTTATTTTTCTGAATTACTTTTGTGTACTGTTTGATTTTGTGTATTAAAAATAACATAAATTGTATTAAAAAAATTTATTTACTGAAATATCATCTACAAATACAGTATTTGAAAATGATATAGAAATAATTTTGATGGATAATTATCGCTTTAATCATGTTAATACACATACATTAGCAATGCGCTCTAAGGAAGCATAATATTGGCAATTTAAGCAATACAAATATTAATAATTGATTTCGTAGCTCAAACTCGAGACTTATAAATTATTTTTATCATTATTTCAAGATGACTCACCATCTTCATAATTGGTAAAATATTATATTAGCCCTGTGGTCTCACCTAATACCAGATCATCATAATATCTTTTTTATCTAGATTAAATGGTCAAATGATTTTTTTCCTTTTCAAAATAGCTCCATTTTCCTCATTCATGGAACCATGTTTTTGAATATTATTATTTGTCTTTCCTACACATATTTATCAATTGACAGTCTTATGTACTCCTTCGATTTTAATTTATATAATATGATTTGATTTTATATAAAATTAAAAAGAAAATTTTTGAAATTTATAATTTAAAATAAAATTTTAGATATTTATGTAATTATACGAAAAAATTAAAGTTAAATTATTTCAAATTGTAGGTAAGATTATTCAAAATCGAATTAAAAATAACTATTTGAATCGGAAAAAAATTGATTTATCGATAATGAGTTATTGATTTAGTAGTTCCGATAACGATGTAAATTTTTTTAAATTATTGGGCTGCTGATTTTTTTTTCTTAATGGGTTAATCGATAATCTAATAAATAATTATATTTATATCATGTGGTATATAAAATCCTTGACACCTTCATACATTTGTTTTTTATTATCTCAAACTCTCAGTTATTCTACAATATGATAGTGTTTGCTTTTGAACAGAATGTAATCAGTCAACTTATGTATATGATTTATTTGGCTTGTCACCTTGTTTCTAAGTAATTTTTCAACAAAAATCTTAACAGTTAAATCAATAACTATCAATAAATCGACAAGCTAATATCTTGATTCTATAATGGTTTAGCATATCTGTGAATCGATAACTAATAAGTTAAACCGATAAACTTTAATTGGATCAATTGATATACAGTCTTAATCAAAGATGATAAAATTCTTTTTGAGACAAACATTAAAAAAAAATGAATGTCACACAAATAATTGAGATAAGGATTATTCCTTAAGAAATTAAGATGTAAAAATTATCTAATTATCTGGATAATTGATTTTTCCATTTGCTTAGTAATTTTTAGGTCATCATGTACCTTAGCTCCACTATAAACTCATGCTCAAACTGTCCCCATCCATAATTAGGAAACAGTTACATTTCCTAATTGGGTTAATTTTAAATTTAAGATTTACTCCTAATTAATTGCTAGCTCCATAGGTCTTTGATGACCACAATCTTATAGCCACATAGAAGATTTAGTACAATATCTTTAAAAAAAAAAGGTAACTAAATCTTTCATCAAAAGGCACTTGATTTTTCCTTGGTGATCATACTTTAATATTAAAAATTTGGAAAAAATAGACTAAGAATCTACTAACCCTTTTTAAAGCACAAGCTAAAACAGGTGAAATCAAAGGACATTACTTGAATGTTACTGCACATACATGCGAAAAAATAATCAAAAGAGTTGTATTTGCTAGACAATTGGGCATTTCAATCGTAATGCATGACTACTTAATAGGGGCATTCACCGTAAATTGACTTGAAGAGGATAAGAAAAAGGAAAACTTACATGGATAAGTTAATATATACTAATTCATTAGCTAATATAATTATAGTTTGAATTAATTATGGTTCGCAGCAAATATCTAAAGGTAATTACAGTTTGAGCTTTGTATAATTCGCACGATTTATACAAATATTATGTGCAATTATACGAATGTTGTGCATGATTAAACAAATATTGTGCGTGAATACCGTTTGAGTTTTGTATAATTTACGCAATTTTGTATAAAATATTGTGCGTGATTATACAAAAGTTGTGCACAAATCAAATTACATAGCAAAATATACAAACACCGCAAATTATATAGCGAATTATACAAATGTTGTGCACGAATTATATAGCGAAATATATTAATGTTATACAAAAATTATGAATTGTGTGGCGAATTATACAAATGTATACAAATGCTGTACGAATTATACAAACATTACTATAACTATAGTTATAAAATTTAATTACTAACATATAACTATGGAGTATAATTAAGGTATTTTTGAGTGATTATGTGCAAAAATTCCTCTAAGAAAAATCAACTAGGATCCTAGTGGGATAAAATAAATTACTCACTCTTAATTGAAGATTTCAAATTTAAATCATGAATATAAAAAAAGTCTAATTGAAGAATATTTTTTTTCTAATAAAATAAGTCGTACATAGTGCAATTTTGAAATAACTGAAGTCCAAATATGAATACTGGATAACGAATGAAAAAAAGGGGTGTAAAAAATTTAATCAAAGGAGCTAGCTTTCATTGACTGCACTGTGAAACATAATTATGAGATTATAAATGTGGTGAAGATGATAAAGATAAAAAAGAGTCCCACACTTTATTGCAAAGTGAAAACACATTCCATTTGGCAATTGCATGCTGTGTATAAAATCATGAATCATATTAGCTTGACTGTCAATAAATAAATAAACATACAAATAAAACCAAAAATTACGTAAAAGGACAAATTTCATGTACTAAAAACTCTTATTATGTGCAGGGTTTGTAGAATGATCCGACGACAAAGGTCTATTGTGTGTAATCTTGCCTTATATTTCTACCAGAAGCTATTTTCAAGGCTTGAACTCGTGACCTTCTGGTCACACGACAGCAACTTAAACTGATGAATTAGGTTTTAGGCTTAACTCACACTCCAAAAGCTAGATCAAAGGGAGGAGGATTACTTAAGTCTTATAAGGAGTCAACATCCCACCTCATGCCCAGTGCTTAGCATTTGGTGCATGAACAATTTTTTTGGGTAGGCAATTTTTTCGGGGGATCAACATTGGGTGAGATGGACCCTGCTCTGATACCATGATGAATTAGGTTTTAGATCTAAATCACACTCTAAAAGCTAGCTCAAAGGGAGGAGGATTATCTAAGTGCTTAGCATCTGTTACGCCCAGTGCTTAGCATTTGGTGCGTGGGTAATTTTTTCAGAGGCCCAACATTAAGTGAGATGGACCATGCTCTGATACCACGATGAATTAGGTTTTAGACCTAACTCACACCCCAAAAGCTAACTCAAAGGGAGGAGGATTGTGTAAGCCTTATAAGGAGTCTACTCATCTGATTAACCACACCAATGTAGGATTTTTTGTCTCAACATAAATAATTACTCCAAGGCTCGCCTTCGAAACCAAAAACTACATATCAATTTAAAAATTGATTAGTATCAACTATATAAATTCTTTTATATCATTAGTTGAATACTTTGTCATAAGTTGATATTTTGTGTTGGCCTCTAAGCTATCGTAATTCTTATTTTTTATTCGAGTTTGGGATTGATAATGTTAAGCTCATACCTTATAACGTATGATATTTCGTATATACAGGTGACATTAGCTAATTAATTTTACAATGAAGTGTTTCTTGTCAGTGTATTAGTTAGCCAGTCATATCAAATATAGTTAGAAATATTTGCTTCCACTAATCACACGCATGAATGCAACCAAAATAATTAAAGAAAAGCACTAATATTAAGTGACTGTTTAATCATTTACAATATTATCAGTGTACAAGAGCATGCATGCACTTTTTATTTTTTGACATGACTTAAACCATGTTAGCCGTTGGACCATGAATTACAATCCGTCCAATTTTACTTATAATTTAGGGGATAATTATCAAATTGAATCTTAAATTTGACATTATTTTATAAGTTGGAACTTAAATTTTTATAGTGTACAAATAGGGTCTTCAATTTGACAATTCCTGAACAAATAGGCATAGAGTGCTGACGTGGCACAGTACACTCGCGGGAGCGCGTGAAAGTCTTATTTTTTTACCATTTCAACCGAAACAATAGATAATTTGATTAATTTACCCCTGCTGCACTTATATATATATATACACTATTTATTTCAAATTAACATATAATTTTTTCTTCTTCATTTTATTAAAAATGTACAAGTATTTGGCTTTTTATTTTTTAAAACTATTTTTGACCATTGTTGATAAATAATGAATTTAAATATTTTTTGCCATTGAGAAAAAAGAGCAAGGATGAAGATTTCTTGGTCCGCACATAATCCAGGTCGTTGGTTTTTTGGATGTGAAGATGTTCGAGTATGATATAAAGTTTTTTTTGGTTTAAATTTTAATAATCAAGATTCAATTTTTATGGTTATTTTGTTGTTTGTAAACAGGTTGGATGAAAATTTTTTA
>JAOTQJ010000102.1:22312834-22327037 GCA_025642045.1 Solanum sejunctum
ATAATTTTAAATTTTTTAATTAAAATATTTTTAAAAATATATAAAAATATATGATAAATAATTTAAGACGAACTAAATAGCTTAAGAACACATTCATGTCTAATAAGAGATCCAAACTATAAATAACAACAACAATATATCCAGTGAAATTTTATAAGTGAAATTTGAAGAAAGTAGATTGTACGCAAACTTTACCGCTACCTCATAAAAGTAATAAATCTGTTTTTTAAAACTCTCGGCTCAAAAAAGAGATCCAAACTATAATATATGAAAGACTTATGAATTCCATCATTTTCGTCATATTTTATCAATAAATATATTGTGGGAGTTGTTGGAGGGCTAAAATAATAATAATTAAGAAACAGTCATTTTTAAATTTATGGTATAAAATATTACTATTAGTATAATTTAAATATTTATAGTGGAAGCACAAGGATGCCAAATTGCCAAGTGGTAATCAAAGTAATAATTAAGTGTTTAATTAATAATTTCTTCCTTAAAAAAAAGTAGTGGGTTATAATCAAAGTTATCAGAATAATTTTGTATTTATATATTTTCTTCCACTTGCAACCATGATGTGGAATTCGCAGAAACTTCAAGCCAGGTTCAATAATCAAAATAATAATAATAAATTAATATATAAGAAAAAGGACAAGAAATTAAAATATGGGCCATTACACCTGTAAATGTACAAAAATATTTTTTTTAAAAAAAATATTTTAAATCCACTCACCAGAAAATATTATTAAACAAATGCCTGACAAATTTGAAAGAAAATATTTTAATTATCTAAAAGATAAGTATTGAATACAAAATTTCTCCCCCTAAATAGAGGCTTAATTATTACATATTTACTTCTTTTTTATTTTCCTCTTGGTCAACTTTTTGTGGTCCCATAATGGCCAAATTTCTCCCTGAAAAAAGGTTTCGTCCATATATATTATAAAATTAGTGTTAATGTAATAAAATTAATCAGTATATTATGTTTTTAAAATTAAAATGAAAATGTTTTGTTAACTGTTTTTAAGAAACGAAATGGTAAAAGGTTTATGTTGGTTTTGATGGAAGGCGTTAATGATTTTGAATATTGGCGAAAGAAGAAATATTGATACGGTGAGTTGGCGGGCTAAATTAATTAAAAGAGTTAAAAATAGAAAAAAATATAAAAAATAGATTTAATTTAAAATTATTTATCCTTGATAAATTTAATCTAAATTATTTATCTTTAATGAATTTATTACTCAATTTATTTATCTTTCTACCAACTTACCCTTTTTTATTTCACGTGCTGACATCAGCAATATATTGTAAAATATATTCTAGCAGTATATATATATCATAATGGTATCATATAAAATAAGCTCAATCCTTTGTAATACTTTGGCGGTATATAGATACTCAATTGGTATCTAAATTTTTTTTAAAAGAAACTAATAAAAAATTTATTAAAGTCTAAATTAGTAGAAAATATATTCGTTGTATACTCTGTTTGATATATTTATACCATATCGATATCATATATGATTGAACTTAATCATCTGTGATATCCTGTTGTTATATGTGTACCCTATTGATATATCATCCAAGCAGGTGCTGACGTTAACATGACATCAACATGCGAATTTTAATATTAGGGGGCAAAATTTTAATAGTATGAGAGTACAAAATGTAAAAAGGTATATGAATATTAATAGTTTGATTTATAGGGGTACAAGCTTAATTTTTCCTTTAAAATGTGTGTGAATTTGGCATAACTTATTGATTTCATTTTCGAATTATTATAGTCATAAAAGCATTTCTTTACACATCTAAATAAACTAAAATACACTCACGATCTAATACAAGTGTTAGAAATATATCTTTAACTTTACAAGAATTTAGAGGTATATTTCACTCATGTTGCAAAATTAATGTATTTAAATTTTATTTGTCAAGTACAGTATATTCTTAAGATTATCAAAAAGTCAAAAATAATAATTAATGTCAAATTTTGGAGTGTTTTTAATGTTTCTCTCTAGTTAAAATAAATAGAATAGATGAGCCCTTTTATAACTTTTAGAAACATGTATGACCTGATATTATAATATTGAAGATATTCTCTTATATAATAAGTCGCTAACTTGAGCACCTTAGGATCATCGTACCTACTCTAAGTGTCTGCTTCAAGCAAATAGATGACTATTGAGCTACTTGGCTTGATGGTTCAAACCTAACATCTTAAATTTAACGTTTCAAGATCACACTTCAACAATGTCAATATTTTTATGTCATTTCTATTAACTATTATTTAATTATTTCTTCATCAACTTTATCTAGAAAATTACAATAATGTGTCTATTTAATTTTGTGGTGGCTATTAAAAGTGTTTATTTAAATTTATTATTTTATTTCTATTAGTTACTATTTAAATTATTATTTAGAGTTAGTATTTTAGCTGCATGCTGCAGCTGCTTGAAGCAGACAGGTGATCTGTGACTACACATCTCAACAACGCTAATATTTTTACGTTATTTTTATTAAATGTTATTTAATTATTTTTTCATCAACTTTAACTATAAAATTACTTTTTTTTATTTACTTCAACTATGAAATTACAATAACATATCTACTTAATTTTGTGATAACTATTAAAGTCTCTAATTAATTTTATTATGTCATTTTTATTAATTACTATTAATTAAAAAAATAACATCTATTCTTAAGAAACTAGTATATTAATAAAAAAGAAAACAGATTTTACTTAATTTCTTTTCCAACAAAGAGATCATAGTGATTGATGGCTTTTTCAATTTTTGCGAAATCAAATTGACATGTATCAATTTGGACCAGATTAATAAGCTTATAATTACAAACAAACATTGTTTTTGCACAATAATATATTTTATGACAATATTATTTAAAATTGTAAAGGGGAAATATGACAATATTATTATTAGTCTTCTAGGCAGGTGTTCGATGAAATGACTGAGAGGGATGTTGTGAAAGTGGGTGAAGTCGCTGTTGCACAGCAGTTGTTTGATGAAATGTCTCAGAGGAATTTAGGCGGGTGGAATGTTGTGATGACTGGGTATTTGAATTCTCATAACCCTGGGAAATGCCTCAAGTTGTTCCGAGAAATTACACAGCGGGAATTGAATGGTAATGATGCAACTTTAGTCATTGTTCTTACTGCTTGTGCTCGGTTAGCTCGAATGAATGAAGGAAAATCTTTGACTTCAATTATCAGTATGAATTTGATGCATACATATAGTAGATATGGAAGAGCAGAAATTGCTCGTCTAATTTTTGATAGATGTCGGTCAAGAATATAGTATGCTAGAATGCAATGATTTTGGCGTATTGCATTCATGGGAACCCAACAGATAAGCTTAATCTGTATGCAGAGTTGATGAGTAGTAGCTTAGAAGATACAGTAGTAAATCGTGTTAAGAACATGAAGCAATGTGAAGGGGATCGTGTGTTTCCCGATGAAATCACTTCTGTTGGTGTCTTATGTGCTTGTGCCCGTGAGGGACTGGTAATGGAAGCAAGAACATACTTCAGCGATATGATTGATTTGTTTGGTGTAAAACCCAATTTCGCATATTATTGCTGAATGGCTAGTCTTCTAGCATAGGTTGGTCTAATGCAAGAGGCAGTAAATATACTAAAGATCATTCAGATAGAGAGCAATTTGCCACTGACATCCTCGTTTTGGTCTGAATTGCTTGGCTTAGCTCGTTTTAGAGAGGATGTAATGGTAAGAGCACAAATTGCTAGTTAATTAAACAAGACCACGAGAGGCGAGAACTTTTGGTATTATTTATTGCTGATCAGCATCTATGCTGCGGCCGGTCGTTGGGATGAAGTTAGCTCAAATAAAGGAGAGGATGAAGAAGAGAGGGATGGAAAGACTAAAGAGTGCCAGGTTGCAGTTTAAAGGACTTGAAAGAACTAGTTCACAATGTGATAGCAGCATAAATTGCAGGTATCTTTGTGTGATTATAGTTAGAGACATCTTTTGTATACTAACAGATGGAGAGATTCCCACCATGATTTTACTGAATAGCACAATGCAGTAGTACAGTTGGCTTTTTGGTTTATTATCATTTTGCCACTGGTATTATCGCTCTAATTACTTTTATTAACATGACGCTGACCAGTGACCACTGTTGGTCATCTGATCTTATAGGTATCACAGATGTTGTCCTTTTTGTTTTTGAACTGTTAGTTTATAGAGCATTAGATCTTTCAGGGGCAAGGTGCAACCTATGTAAGTGATGAATTGCAAGGTGCAACATTTCCATCAATTCAACTGTTAATTTAAAGAGTATTGGATCTTTCAGGGGCTGTGGATCTTTACTGTGGGAACAGATGTAATTTGTCGTTATACACGAGCATAAAACAAAGAGGTAGAACTTACAACTGTTAACGGAGGCCTGAAATTTCGTGAAAGCCTATTCCAGTATTTGAGTGTGTTTTCTAGGAGGAGGAACAACGATGTCCTGAAAAATCAGCCCATTAAAGTAAATCAAATAACAAATTGTAGATGATGAGTAACAAAGGAAATACGTTGGTCTAGTTGGTGTTTGTCATTGTACTACTGGTATTATTATTGTTTAGTATGTTGTTTAGTGTCTTTCAATTACCGCACTAATTTATTGTTGTTTTGCTTCTTTCTGGTAGACATAGCACTACTTACGTGTTACTTGCTATATTTTATTCACTGTCTCCTTTTCTATACCTGGATTTGCTGCCGAGGATCTTTCAGAAACAAGCTCTCTAACTCCACGAGGTAGTAGTAAGGTCTGCGTATATTTTATTCTTCCCAAATCCCACTTATGGGTTTTCACTGGGTATATGTTATTGTTGTACTTGCACAAGAACCAATATACTGTGTTTTGCAGTTAATTTTAACTAGTAACAGATAGTGTTTATCAAGTGTTGCTTCTGTGCTGAGAGTTTCAGTTTTAATAGGAGTAGATATACGGCAAGGACTTCAATTTTACAGTTTGATTTCGTTGAAGTTACCTTTCATTTTCCTGCTAGAGAGATTTTTTCTGCTAGAGGTAATAGAACTGAGCTGTATAAGCAGGCTTTTAACCATTTTAGCTTAACTTGCTATCTATAGAGAGAGCCACTGCAAGATCAATGCCTTACAACGTCTTTTAAGTTAATCCACCAGAATATCTTTGACATTTTACCCAAACCTTTAACCAGTACTCCATGTCTTAGAATTCAAATTCTTTGGGCATGAATTAAACATCTTACTACCATTTTCTTCATTTGAAATACAGTAGTCTGTGCTGCTTTGATACTGTGGGGGGCTACCTTAGAATGCATAAAATGCAGCTTCCAGGGAAGCTTGTGATGTATTCAAGTTCCTTGAGACTCTTCTGCTGTCGTTACACGTGTTGCATCAGAAGGAGCTTTGGAAAAATCTAAACATCATGGTAAGTACCTTGATGCGTGTGGTGTGAATAATATTTCGTTTTGTTTGAGACGTAACAAACTGTATACCCCTGAGATTTCAGGCATCCTGTTGATTATTCTTCTCTTTTCAGGAGGCTTTATTGTTGATTTTCTTAATGTCTAATGATATGTGCCCTTGTCTAAGAGTGATGCAAAGTAGAGCTCATGATATGCTTTACAAGAAAACAGCACCAAGATGTTGAGCTCAAGGTATGTTCTTACTGGAAGATACCAACTCCTTGTTTCATCTGTATATGTTGTTGTTCTCTTCGCCAGAATGTGCAAGTAGCATGTTTTTGTTTTTCAGTTAATCAGATATCCGAAGAGACACAAGTAGCACGCCTTGATGATAAAATGAGAGGAGATAGCTTGAGATGGTTCAATCATGTCTTATGTTGACCTACAAATGCATCAGTCCATAATTGTGAAAGTATGGCGAGTGAAGGTGTTAAAAGAGACGAGGTAGACCTAAAGCCATATTTGAATAAAGGCTCCAAAGACCTATAATTTCTCGGAATCAATGCAGACTTAGCTAAAATAGGAGGCAATGTAAGAGAAAGATCCATACAGATGATATCTATTAGTTGGAAACATGATTTGTGAGTATTAATATTTACCAATTTCAATGTGTTTGGGATCGAGGCACATTTGTTGTAGATTTTGCATGATGTCCTTTATTACTAGTGAACTAATCCCCGCTTTGTAAATCAAAATATTACCAAATAGTTAATACCTCAAGCTTCATATAAATGAAGCGACTCCCCCTTAAATAGAAATTTCGGGTATGACTCAAAATCTAGTTGGCTCCGATATGAATATTGAACAATGAAAATTCACAAGACTAATATTATAACCCTTTTATGAAAATTGATTTAGACTCCATTAATTACTTTCCTGTATCTCACACAATAGTTTAATTTGTTGCCATACCCAAGCCCTTCCCTCATGTTGGGCCCTTAATAATATGGTAGGAAAGACACCATGTCATCATTTGTGATTACATTATTTAAAACGTAATCAACTTTATCTAGTATTATTTAAAATTTAGCCAGTTTTTACAACTTCATGTTGTCTTTTGTATGGTTTACCTAAAGAGATGCATTTATGTGTTTTTGATTTCCATGCTTTTGAATTTTACTTAGAAGATGTTACTATAACCTTAAGGGAGCTTTTTTCTTCTCTTACATAAAATAAACTTCAAATTGAGAGCAAATTGAGCTTCTAAACCTTTGGAGTTAGGTTCTCTCAAGGTTAACATCAAAACTCATGTCTAAATTCAAACTCAGTTCAATTTCAGATATGAGGTTTAAACTTAGAAACTTCAGAATCACATGTTTGAAGTTGATTCTAAAGCAATTCAACTTTTAAAACGTTAATAATATTCAGCTCTTCTATAAATAAGGTCCTAAAAACTTCTTTTGCACTTTGCCTCTACTAAACATTATAAAAGAAAATTGAAATCTTCTTTTTTTAAGGGGCTTTCAAAATCGTAAAACTATTAAAAGAATTAGTAGTATCCCTCACGAGTTAGGTAGGAGTGACTATGATATAAACAAAATAAATGTTGCTTGCATAGCCATATATAACCGGCATTATTAATCTTTTAACCCTTACATTGTAGTACTAATGAGAATTGAGACCCAAAAAAAAAAATCATTGAAAATGGGATGCAACGTTTTTTTTTCCTAGAAACATGATGTTTTCTTAAAAGAGAAATTTTCATAAATAGCTTATTTATGAAATTTAATAGGTCAAAATAGATACAGTTAGGTAATTACATCTCGTAATTATAAATATAGCGATTTTTGTATATTTCACTAATCAATTCATGCAACATTTGTATAAGTCCTTATACAATCTGCAGTTTTTGTATATTTCGCTCTACAATTTTCACACAGTGTCTGTTTAATTGATACGGTTTACGTGTTGTATAATTCGTAGGTGTGTTTGTATAATTGAGCTATTTTTTATATAAATTCAAAACAATGAATTTATACAAATACAAATATTTGAACTTTAATATAGTTATGCAAATTATAGAAATCCAAATTGTATTTAATGTTATATATTAATGACGAATCGTAATTAATTTAAACTATAGTTATATTATCTATTTAATTAGTATATGTTTGATTATCCGCATAATTTTTCCTTTCTTAAAAATAATAAAAGGAAACCATGATGTATGCTCCCCTTATTTGTTAGGAAGTATCAAAATACAAAAAAGACCTTTTGTGTAACTTAGCAAGTTGACAAATGATGAATTTTTGGCCTTGTGATAAAGCCAGAAACCAGAATATAATACATTTTTAAAAAGTCTGAGAGGACAATTAACATTAAAATTAAAAGGCTTAATATATTTGGAGGCATTAATTGAACATTTAGCCAATCGAATAATAGATCAAACTTTAAACATGGCATCCAACATTAGGTTATTCGACAAATATAATATTTCAAATAAAATTAGTTTTATTATTTAATTTATTTGGTAGTGCTTCTCATTATCATGAGCTTTGGCTTATTGTGCGTTTGATAATGTTTGGTAGTAAAGGATAATGCACATTAATTAGAACCAAATATATATTCTACTTCATTTTACTTTGATTTACTATTTAAAAAAAAGGTTCAAAATAAAGATATATATATATATATATATATATATATATATATATATATATATAATCCGGATAAAAATCAACTTATATCCATCTTTTTTATTTTTGCTATCAATGTAATTTTAATTGTCTTTTCCATCAATCTCGGATGGAGTCAAAGATTCACTATTTTTTGACTTTGGGGTATGATGGAATAAAGTAAAATGACTCTTTAAACTGTCTGCGCTTCTTTCAATTGTGAAGTAACAATTAGTCAATGCAACTTTCAACGTTCATCATATGTCATTCTGAAACAATTGTGCTATGTTTTTAAACATAGGAGTCAGGTTGCATATATCTGACCCGCTCTTATCCCGCAATGGCAGGAGTCTTTGAGGCATTGGGGTAATGTTATTGTTGTTGTTATAATATAATTTTAATTGCCATAAGTAGTTGATGACATGGTGGTTTCATTTTATCATAATAATTTTTGCAATTAAGTAGATTATTTAAGTAACTTTATAATGTAAATATTGTTATATAAAAATTAGAACTTTAAAAGAAAATTCAAAAGTCAGCATATCCCTAATATTGTCTATTTCAATATATTTTTAAAGAGTCATATTAAATTATTAATATGCCAACACAAAAAATAAAAATAAAATAGAGTTGTTAATTGCTTGAACAAGAACATCGTGCCACACACATAGCAACATCACAAGAGCCAACAAAATATTGAAGAATCCAATTAGGTATATATGGAAGTGAAAGGGTGGTTAATTGAGGATAAAAACTTTTTCTCATGTTTTTCGTTTTGAAATCTTATTAATCCTGACTCAGAAAATCTATTTAAAAAATAAAATATTTTTTATTAGAGTAATTTTATTTGAAAAATTGAAATTTTAAATTAAAAATAATATTGTGATGATTAATGGACGAAGACATTACTTTGGAGGGGTCCAAAGTTAGGGTCAAAGGCTCATAATAACGTTAAAATTTAGAGAAAATGACATATTAGCATGTATTCATCAAAATTATCAAAAAAAAATAATAAATATTTATTATTTTAATAGTTTAAAAACAAATTAATTATTTTTTTGTTGAATAAATATTTAACAAAGTGGATAAGATAATCACAATCCTCTCCTAGTTAATATTTTTTAAAAAAATGTATCTAATTGAAGCATGATAGATAATTTGAGAAAATGACTTAGTCATTTTGTTTCCTATTGTATATACAAATTAAAAAATGATTAATTTTGAATACTATTTTTCTAAAAATGCTGCAGATAATTAGAGCAATTGCCTGTGTTTCTTGACCAATGTTGGGTTTTTTTCCCCTGAAAGTAAATTGACGTTACAACTAATATATAGAAAATAAAAGTCTTAGAGAGGCATTGACGTAATGAAATTATTTGTTTTGTCATTAATTAGTAATGAATTTATTTTATTCTTTTTTCTCTTATGAATCACTCTATGATCGACTTCTAATAAACATGATTGACTCAGTTTTAGATCATTTTATGAAATTATATAACTGTAGCGTATATGTGTTAGTTTGTCATAGTTAATTACTGTAATTGCTATTCATTGTTAGTCGCACTTGTTGTCCCTTTACCTTATATTTCATTTTGTCATATCTAGTCCTTCTGCTTATGGGTTTTGAGCTGAGAGTTTTAGGAAATAGCCTCTCTACTTCTATAAGGCAGCGATAAGGTCTGCGTACAATCTACCCTTCTCAGACCTCGCTTGTGGGATATCACTGAGTATGTTGTTTTGTATATAACTGTCAAAAGTGAGCAATCATATTATGTAGGATATAAGGATTTCTCTATTCTAAGTTTTCTGTCATTCTAATAATTAATGAAAAAAAAGATGCCAAAGACGATGTTTCCTTAAAGAAATAATTATGAAATAAGGTATATATGTGTCCAACAAAAAAACTTATCTTTTTTCTTAATTAATTAATAATAAATTAATTAAATCGACTACTTCTATTAGATCAAAAAAATTATGAATTCTTTTGCTCTTGAATATATACAACAACAATATTAGGCTTCCGCCTATTGTGGGGTAAGAAGAGGTCGGATGTATGCAGCCTAACCCCTATGTTTAAAAACATAGCGCGATTATTTTCGGATGACCCATGATGAACGTCGAAAGTTGCATTGACTAATTGTTACTTCACAATTAAAAAAGTACGGACAGTTTAAAAAGTCATTTTGTTTTATTCCATCATAACCCTTGAATATATACTATTATACAATTTCTTAGTTAAAGAATATTTCCAAGTGCAAAGGGTATTTCTAGCTAATTTTTCTTGTTTAATTTTTTCACAAACGTGTCTAATTATTGTATAATTTTTCTAAATATTCCATGTAAAGTAATGATTTTTTATATATATTCTCGTTCAAGAAATATCCTATATTGGAATAACTTTATTATTTCAATCTTTAACTTAAAAATAAAAGTATTATAACCCCATTAAAGATTATACATAACTTAAAACAAAAGCAAAGAAAAGTGTCACATTTATCAGCAGTGTGGCTTAATCTTTGAGGATACTAATCAATTAAATTAATTAATTAAGACCATTATCTTTCGTTGGATCATTATTTAATTTTGAAATGTTTTTGTGGCCTACAGAATATAGTACGTAGTGTGATAATTATCCACTTTCTTTTGTGGCAATATACCACCCATTTTCTTGGAGGATCGTACATCAAATAATATATTATAAGTAAATATTATTTAGAAAAATTTACATAAATAAGCAAAAATATACTAGTTAATTAGTTGATATAGCTATAGTTTGAATCAATTACTGTTTGCGGCAATATCTTACTGTAATTAATATTTGAATTATGTATAATTTGCTCGATTTATGACAACATTGTGAGCGATTATACAATATGTGAATCAAATTGTTGAATTATACAAATATTGTGCACGAATTGTATAACGAAATGTATAAATGTTATATAAAAACTGCAAATTATATAGCGAATTATACAAACCTACAAATGTGGCGCGAGTTATACAAATGTTGCTATAACTATAGTTACGAAATGTAATTACTCAAACTATAGCTATGAAGCATAATTAAGGTATTTTTGAATGACTATATACAAAAATTTCTCAAATATTTAAGTTTGTAAATATCAAACATCTCCTTCTAAAGTAATTTATGGTGTAGCGAATAAAAGTTACTTTTTTTCTGAGGCGGCAAATCTAGAGTGGCAAGTTCAGACTAAAATTATATTGTATATGTAAAATTAAAAAATATTATATATAAATATGTATAATATGTAAAAATTCTGCCTTCGACACTCTAAGCGATTTTCTCAATAATTGGATTATGTAAATTTTAATAAAGGAAATTTCCTTGAATGCTCCAATCCCTAGTCCTTTTAGCTTTGGAAACTACCATATATTGATGAACAAAGACAAAGGAAATCTAAATTTAAAAAGTAAATAAAGGAAATTTCCTTGGCAATATAATGTACCTTGGGAAACTACGTATAGTATGGTCCATGTACTTAAAAGGACAATGATTTAGAAATAAAAGAAATTTCCCAAGTATATTGAAGTTTTGGAAGTAGTTGCTTAAAGTGTCCTTTACCATTATAATAATTAGTGAAAGTTAATTAATATATATAGCATAAGATTATACATTTTATTTTGTGATAATGAGCTGAATGCTACCTTATCATATTTGGTGGTGCTTCTCAATATTATTAATTATCATGAACCATGCCTAATGTGTGTTTCATAATGGTTAGCACCAAGTACCAACTAACAAATTTAATATGTTCAAATAAAAATATATCTATTAAATAATTTTAGGAATTCTCAAAAGATCAATAGCAAAAACATTCATAAACTCACGAACAATAAGAATAGATTTCATAAAAGACGAATCAGCAATTATATCACAAATAAAAGCCAAATAGAATAACCAGCCTCTATCAATCAACTTTTCAGCTCTGATATAAGTGATAACCTTGTTAGGATAAGAGCCGAACCCACTCATTTTTTTATTGTCTTGAAATGTAAATTGTCTATGATGGAGCTTGATCAAATCCGTTCACTCAATTCACAATCCACCAGGCACAACTAATTACTACTTATTTAATTTCATCATTCATCTTTATGAGAATGATCTAGAGACAAAAGATCGTAATTTCAAGTACTAGTATCTCTATTCTGATGGACAGAGTTACTTGATATATATTTTATAATAAATCAATTTCCTCTTATGAAAACAACCAAAAGGAACAAAAACATATGTCTACTCAATATTGGTCAAAACTCTTATAGCTGTCGTCCATGTGGTTACATGTGCAAGGAAGAAATGATTTTAAAGAAAATGACATATTAACAAGAAGATTAATTAGTTCAGTCACTTGTTTCCCATTGTGTATACACACTGCAAAATTGTTTTTTATTTTCTTGGACTGCTTTTTCTAAAACTTGCACCTGTTTTCTTGTCCAATACTGTGGATTTGTGGGTTTTGCCTCTGCTTTTTTGGAAGTAAATATTGATGTTACATCTAACCAATATAATAGAAAATAACAGCTCATTATATTTTGCCTTTTTGACAACTTATTGTTTAGATAATTGACTAATATGAGGAGTCGTTTAGTTTAAATACAAATTATGATATAATTAATTGTGTTGGGATAAGTTATGATAAGGTTATTTTTTATTGAGTATCTAGATAATTGACTAATGTCAGTAGTCATTTAGTTTGAATACAAGTTATGATGGAATTAGTTGTAATGGGATAAATTGTGATGAAATTAGTTATGATCAGATATTTTTATTGAGTGTTTAGTTTATTGCATTTAAAATAATATGCATTATATGAATTTTAAGAATAAATTATTTATTTATAAAAATATCTTTTATGAAGGTGAAAAGTGAGGTATAAAAAAAGTCCGGGACTATTTAATGTTATTCTTCACACTAAACAACTCCTTAGTCTAATATTCCAACCCTCAAGTGATTATACTTTCTCCATTCTATATTAAGTAAATTATTAAAAAAATTACGATTTAAAATAAGTAAATTGTTTTAAGTTCAAGATAATAATTGGAAACTTTTTTATATATATTTATCTTCATTTTATGAGGTCCTTAACTATTTTACATTTTTTAGAAGAATAATTTGGAAATACTCAAAAAAATAATTGTGAAAGTAACATTTGATTTATGTCATCCTTACATATTTTTCTTATGAGGTGTATCATACTTTAACCACTCACTTAATATAGACTAGAGAGAATAATATAACAATATAACAACAATAATAATATATCTAGTGGAATCTCATAAGTGAAGTCTGGGAAGATAAAATATATGCAAACTTTACTACTATTTCAAAGAGATAAATTAAAAAGATTATTTCTGAAAGACTCTCAACTCAAAAATATCAAGCCCCAAAACAAAAGTTTATAATTTTTTTTAAAACAATGTTAAGTTAGTAAATAATAATAACTTAATGAGTATTTTAAGGAAGGTTGAAAACAAGGAAATGGGTAATGCACAAGAGAATAATTAAGTAGGAAATTAATTAGTAATTTTAAATTTTAAAGGTGGGTAAAAAGTAGAGCATATTATTATGCATAATATTCTCTAGTTGATGAATATTTACAACTGTAAAGGGTATTATTTTCTATACTAGAATTTCTTGTTATAAAGTTTGCCAAACATGACTCTTTGTTTGTCTATACACACTAGATTCCTTTCATTATTGTCATGTTAATATATTCTAGAAACATTGTTAAAGATTCCATGTACGGTAAGAATAAGGATTAACAAAGCTAAATATTCTAATTAAAAAAAAAAAGATCCTTTCAATGGAATTACTTTTTGATGAATCTTTTAATTACTAGAAAAAAATAAAATAAAGAAGAAATTTTCTTTTTATCACTATATATTATCTTATAAAATAGCAAAAAGGAAAATTCTTTTACGTAACGATTATTTCATTGTACCTAATAAAAAAGATGATAAAGGATCAATGCGTAACTTAACTAAGGGTGTATTCAATACGAAGGATGAAAATTATTTTTGTCAAGAAGTAATTTTTTTACGTATTTATTTTCTTGTGATTGGTTATATGTACGGGTGTGGGCAGGGGTAGATCTAGGAGG
>JAOTQJ010000102.1:22359193-22371856 GCA_025642045.1 Solanum sejunctum
CCCCTATGAGCATTGGAACTTTCATTAGAAAATATCAATTGAATTGTTTGAGCCTCGGAGTTTTCATATATGTTGTTGGGTGCATGTAGGATCCTTCAAAAGCAGTACATTTCCTAAGGATCTGACATGGGTGAGGCATCATTTTTGGAGAACATATATGAAAAGTCAAACAATTCAATTGATATTTTCTAATGAAAGTTATCATTTTTGGAGAATTTGAGCAAACATAGGTTTGTGATATCCCTAAACAAAAAGTGATAAACTATGAGGGCGATTTTTCCTCTAACGAGCCAGCTTTTAAAACCATGCTACATTAGTTTAACTTTGATTGTACACTGAAAAAGTTCTGTTTTGAATTTGATACCGGATTTGAGTTTTTCATCAACTGCCCAATCAAGAGCCTTCTGCGCAGCTTCAGTCAAAGGAGGTTCCTTGGCATTGAAATAGTAGAAGTCCCCTTTTCCAAGTAATTTGATAGTTTCTTCACGTATTTTCATGAGAGTAATACCATTTGCCCTCAAATATTTTGAAGCAAAATTCGTCCCTGCAATGCCAGAAGGAAATAAATGCTGTAACAGGATGGACTTCAAGTAGCAGAATCAGTATTCATGGAAGCTATTTCTCCAAAATGATTAAAGGAGCTTAAATCACAGGGGAAGTGTAAGTTGGAGATATAAACATACTCTACATACAAGGTCTTTAGTATACCAACATACTATTAAATGACCTGTTTTAAAAGTAAGCTATCTTTTTTCTTCTTTTATCTCTCCAAAATTAATACAAATATACAGTCATAATCTCTAATATTTGTTTCTGTCTATATCTGAATGATGTTCTTTGTGCGGAGAGTTCCTAATACATATAAGCTAAAATCAACAGAATGACATTTCCCATCAACTTACAAGTGTTGTGTACTGACTTCCGTGTCCGACGTTGTTCCAAAACATAAACTAAAATGCAAAGAATACCGTTCCAATGAAGTTTCAATCTTGTCTTCTACTGTTTCATGTGCTGGTCAATTTTCTTTAGGGTCATCTAAAAAGCAACTAACATCAGAACCCACAGCACATAAAGTTCAACCCAAAAGCCTCTCAATTTAACCTAATTCTTTTCACGTATTGAAAAACTTTGTACATTTCACAATGTTTTATAGCAAAGTAAAATGGCTTTGGTCACTACATAATGTTGGGTAAGTTGTCAGACAACTGCACAGGAGTTACTAAAGTAATATGCATCCTGTATACGCAAAACGTGAAACAACTCTTCTCGTTAATATCTCTAGCCAAAAAACTCCATTGTTATGCCACATTCTTATATTCAAGTGCTAGATTTAAGTTATTAGGATCACGAGTAACAAAGCAATGAGAGTTGCATCCCATTTGCAGGATCAAACAAAGTATCTCTTCCAAAACAGCAAATATTTTCTTAGTAAAGCTTCAAGAAAATAACATACCTTCAATCAGAATCCCCATGAGAAGAGCTTCTGTTCCAGTGTTAGCATATTTAAGTTTTCTTGCTTGCAGTTCAGCCATGGTAAATGCTTTTATCGCCTTGGCCGACCATCTAAAATTTCACTCACCCAGAACACATTGAAATACCAACAATAAACAACAATCAATATCCCAAAACTCTCCTCCTCCTTTTCCCGTTCAACAAAACAAATATAACAAGAAATAAAATGGAAAACACTCACTTAGGAAGTTTCTCTACAGCCACCGGAGGCTCCGGCTTTCTGCAATAACAGAATGAATCAAAGCTGTCATCTTTATAGCTTACAGGCTAAGACTTCGATTATCCCAAAGATAATATAATCAATCAATCTCAAAACTATTGGGATGAGCTGTATGTGTTCTCTATATCCATTCAGGTCCACAAAAAACAGTTTAAATTGGAAAAAAAAACAAGTGCAAGGATAAATAAGGGGCAAGTGTGAGAACTGACCCATAGGGAATGACGAACACGACAGTGTCTCTAATGGGGCAATCTTTTGAAAGAAATTGTTTGAAATTCCTGGACTGAAGAGAGAATTTGATAGGAGTACCAAGCAATTGGCACTGCAGATATTTCGGTTCCAATGCGTTTTTTGTCCGGAGAGATGAATTGGGTCCTCCGTAATTCAGCTGGTTGATGCTCTTAGAAGTTGCTGCCATTGTAGAGAGAGCTTGAACAGCCATTTTTGCCGCAAGACTCTGCTCCAATTTGAGAAAACGGATTGAAAATTGAACCTTTTGGGACGATGAGAAGACGATAAGAAACGACAACGTTACATCACCTTACCCTTCATATGGGCTTAAGCAAGTCCGGCCCATAAATTATTGGGCTTAAGTAAGTCCGGCTCACTATGAGATCCAATAAATTTATGGGCCGAACTTGCTTAAGCCCATAAAAGTCTAGGTGCACCGATATCTGAAATGTGACTTTGCGATTATACTACAGGTACGCTTGGGAGTGTTAGAGTGAGTTAGAGTATAATGCTTCGACATGTAAAGAAAAAGTATGCATCTTGTATCTCCTCCGCAGAATAGTTTTGACAGAATCAATCCCTTTAAATTTATTTTTGTTCCCTTGACAGAACTAATTCTGTTACATTCAAACATTAAGATCTCATTTCTGTTTACTTAAACGTCTCTTTCTTATCAAAGATTCTGACAATTGAAATTTGTTAGCAGCAACTCTTACCATTGCCACCAGGACAAGTGTGAGGCTCAAAGAAACTAGTAGCTTTGTAAGGGATGTTACATATCCACCATCACTAAAAACCTCTACTTTAAAGTGAAGCGATTTCATCCACTTCACCATTACTAAAAACCACTACCAACTTTATTCACTCCAGAGTTGATTCACCTAAAGGCCTCCCTCCTCTCTTCCAGACCGCAAATGCAATTTCAGATTTGTTGCATCATATTTGCGAATAACCAAGTCATATGGACCAGTTATAGTTAGTTTCAAGAAAAATATACTTTTTCACTAACCCTTGAAAAGAGTCGAAAATAGTTGACACAGAAAACCACTAATCTATTGACCCTTCTAATCTTAAACCAAACAATACTACTATATGCTGCAAGCAAACAAGGTGGCAGACCAAAACTTACTTCATTATCTACAGAAAATAGCAATGTTCAATCAAAAAGCATATATGTTTGTCACTCCCAAGCACTAATTCATCAACTACTCGACCTAATTCAGTTTTACCCATAATTGGGTTATTCAATCATATGTACAATGAAAGGTCTCAACAATATGAGACATAGCCTTGAATGATTGCTCCTTCTGTATATGTCAGTTATGTTAGTCTTCCTGCTTTTGGACTTCCTTTGCAGTTGCGTGCAATCTGTGCAGCTAATAAAACCAAAGTGACAAATAATTGTCGATTGATCTCTGCTGTAATGTGATGTGCAGATAATATACTATGCAGCAATAAAGAATCTCGATGGATGCAAATGACCTTCTCGGTTGTCAACGAATCTCTGATATCCCTCCTTTTTTCCTTTCTTTAACCTATCCAGACACAATAATAAAGCACAACCTCATTGAAGCAATAGCTCCTCATCTCTCTGTAGTTCCTTGAGCCGCCTTTTCGCATATATAGTGATCATCACAGTAGTAACAAAAGTGAAGCTAAAGCCAAGAACATTAAGAATAATCTGTGGAGCTGATAAAAAACGTTGCTCTTGAGAAGCATTCGCAAGAGTCTTTATCAGGATGCCACTGCACAGAAAGTTGGAAGTAAAGGTATTCAGCAAATGGAAGTTGTTCTTGATCAGTAAACAAGAGATACTATTAAGAGAATAAAACCAGACGAGGAAGTTTTTTTAATAATGAAAAGTAAACATTTGTCAGAATATAGAGGCAGCATACACCAAATGAAACCCTTCTAAAACTAGCAAAAAGCTTGCTTTGTGTTCCGTTTGCGTTCTCCCCAGAGAATGAACCATGAAAATCTTCCAATTCAATTGCACTCCTGCCACAACGGCCCTCCACAACAATAGTGCAAAAGGAACAAAACCCGAATAATCATAGACAAGCAGAGTACTAAACATGAAAGGCAATAAAACTTGTGCAATTAGAAATATGGAAATAGCATCAACCCCCCTAGATAAGAAAAATCAGGAGAAGACACAAATCGATTGGTCTCTTTGTTCTTTCCTATAAACATGTAATCATGGACCACAATAACCTTTAGAGGATTTATAACTAGTATAAACAGAAATCCCTTATAACTATTATTGTCAATTTGAGTCCTTAACTCCTTTCATATAACTATTTGTGAAGAGTTTCTGGGTTTGGAAATCACTATCAAGTGTTTAAGTTAGACTTGTAAACTTTGATTCGACCTTGAAGCACAAGAGTTATTACTGTACTATATTGTACTATCAATTTGACTTGCACAATAAAATTTTCTCGAGAGATAACTTAACGATTCCAGGTAAGCATAAACTTTTTTGTCATGTTTGATACGTAGAGCTCAAACATTGTCCACAATTGGTTAATTCTGCATCAGAGAAATACAACAAAAATTGCAAATTACTGTTTTTTGAAACACTAAAAGTTGCAAATGGTTATCCATGGTGTTGTATGCATACAGTAATAATCTTTTAAGTTGCAAAAACTAGATAACTGCTGCAAGAGAAAAATCTATTACGGCAAGAGTATGAACAGTTACAAGCTGAAAGAATGAAAGCTTAGATTAGCACCGTACAATATGAAGTGCCCCCACAACAAACATAATATAATAGGACAAGCAAGAGAGATAAAATAGCTTATTTGGCTGTTGAGAAAAAGGTTTTTCGCATATCCTACAATGACCTTCACTTATAGAGAGCATATTAACTAATTAGTTCAGGAAAAAAAATGTCAGCTTGCGTGTGTAAGTCAAAATTATAGGCAACCAGAAGCATGGCGAGGGGAAAAAGGTAAAGATGAGCTAAGAAACTTTTCCACCAGCATTAACAATGTTATGCCAACACATCAACCAAATTACTATTCTATACTCCAAAACACCTCAAACATTAAAGTGGATCATGACATAACTTGGAGAAGAACAATTAACATTCATCCACATGTATAATATCCCTTCCTCAATTGACTAGCTGCGAGGAGGTGATCCTAATGGCTGAGAATTTGAAAAAGAGGAGATTACACGTCAGCTGGTGTGTCTTGTTTAAAAGCTTGGGAGAAGATGTGAACCACCAACTTCTAGATTGCTGGATAGCCTCTCGCTTCTGTTGGGAAACACTGTCATGCTCAGATGGGTCATTAAAAGATGGAAGAGAAGACCTAGGATATGCGATGTTGCTCTCGTAGTACTTAAGTGGGCCATGGGGAGAAATATGATGGCTTTTGATAGAATAGAGAAGGATTTTATACATTGATTAGATTACTATCATCCATTATTTTTTGGGGCACCCACAATAACATACTTAGTATAATCCCACAAGTAGGCCAGGGGAGGGGAGAGTGGACGCACAACCTTGCCTATACCTTGTTATGTAAAGAGTTTGTTTCCAACAGACCCTTGGCTCAAGGAGAGAAAAGTATGCTTGAAAAATAAAAATTGATAGCAACTACATTAAAATAGCATGCTAATCAAAGTACAAGAAACAACATACAATAACAGAAATCGGAGGACAACTACAAGAGTACTACTACTACTAGGCATCACACAACTAGCAACCAACCCTCTATCCTAATTCGTGCTATCCATAATCTCCTATCTAAGATCATATCGTCAGAGTGCTGAAGTTGCCACATGTCTTTTCTAATCCTCTCTCCCCAGTACATTTTTCAGCCTACCTCTACCTCTTTTAAACTCACCAAAGCTAACCTCCCATTTTCGAACTGAGGCATCTGTGTGTATAGATGATTGGGTGTGTTCGAAGAGACAAACATGTTCTTGTAAGATTTTCTATTTTTTGGTATACTTCTTGCATACAGACCTTTGTCACCCTTCTTCAATAAATTGTTATTACTTTATTAAGAAAAAATAGAAATTGATAGTGGTAACCTCCTTAGGCGCCATGCTTTTCTGAGCTTACCTACCATTTAATGTGAAGTGTATAAGCTTCAAATTAGGTCGGTCACCAGTCCTAGTCCTGGAACAAGCAAACTGAGGCAAGCCGTTATTCTTATTCTCAACGATAGTAGAATTAAGGAGAGTATTTAAATATTCACAGTTCACACATGATTCAATAACGAAAGTTGATTTTTAATCCTTAGGAACCAGAGGAGTGAGGAGAAAGCAGACATGGAGGAATGGAAGGCAGGACCTGCCCTCCTCTGATAGGCAATCCATCAACACATATTGCTGTCACAAGAAATACATCCAGCAAGTCAATTTTCACAAGAAAAGAGAGAGAATTCTTACGTGTAGAGTGTAACAAATATTTCTGGAATCATGCCGATGAGTGTCCCCAGCAAATAAGGACCGTATTTGACACCAGTTGCCCTTGCACAGTAATTATAGACTATGTACGGAAAAGGGGAAATCCTGATAAGTGTGACAGCTCGGGCCTGATTAAACCAATTCCCTTCACCAGCTAGTCTTATAACAGAAGCATTCTTGGGGTTTCTTTCAATCAAGCTCTACAGGAGAAAAAAGAAAGAGATGAATTAATTTATTTGAGTCAATAAAAATAAACGCAGTCGGTGCAATCAGACAGTGAAAATTAATGAAGTACATACTTGGATTCTGCGGTGGAAAAGATGACTAATGAAATAAGGAAGAGATACACCAATAGGAACTGCTCCAATGATAAGTAGAAAACCATAACCATATCCGAACGTCATCCCAGCTACCCACATGGAGGGAGTGGACGGTAAAACCAGGGAGGGGAAAAGTGCCACAGAAGAATAAACTAGTACTGCTAGTACAGGAGTACTGAATGTTCTGGTCTCCCAATTTAGTATGGGAATGATCTCCTGAAATAGGGAAAGTAACAATCAACTTAATATGATCCAGAACAATAAAACCATGAAGATTCGCATTACAGAGTGAGATAACAAATAGTATAATGAATGGTGTTAACAGCCAATCCATTAATCAACTACCCCTAGTACTCCATAAGCATCATGCTTCATTCAAATGCTAAATGAATGAGTTAACTTTGTGACTCTTAAAATTAATAACCCAAGAAAAACTTATCTACAACCCTTCCTCTGATTTAGTTAGCAGCATTGAGCTCACCTACAGTTTTCCAACAATTCTTCCATCCCAAGTACCAAACTTAGTGCTCTAAATGAAGTCACTTCTCAAACTCAGCCTATACTAAAGAGATCAGTTTACGCAGCTCGGACGTCCTCCATAAGCAGTTCAGCCAGAATCAGGAGCCAATAACAGAACAAAGATTAATTGGTGATGAAAGACATAACACATTACTTACTATATCCAGTTTTGCTAAGCATCAATAAACTCTCACTCAACTTATGAATCTACAATCCATTAAACTAATATATTAAGAGGGTTTAAAAAGCATGAATCAATGCAATCATAGAGCAAGCAAAAAAGCTAAAAAACAGCAGCTATAAAGAATTCCACTTCCTCACATGCAATGTATAATACAAACAAATACATTATACTATAATTTAATAGGACACACGTTACCCATTAAAAAAGACAATTTTTTTTAACAAGAAATAACAAAGATCATGCTCAAACAGACCTTATCCATGAAGAAGGGTCCAACCCATTTGAGAAAAACAGCAGCCAATACTCCCACAAAAATAAGGACAAGTACCAGCTTAGCCCACCACCAAAGAGACCAACATCTGCTATTCCCTCCATTGCTAAGCTCTGAAGATGAAGCACCCATACAACCCGCAACAAAACCCTTATCCTCCTCCAAATCATCTCCACCCAATTTCACATAATCACCCTTCAGATCTCCCTTCCCCAACCCCAACCCCAACACCGGCGCTGGAATCACCACCACTAACCCTTCCTCCTCATCATTCCCAGCAAAAGTCATCACCACAATATCAGCAATCCAATTCCAAATTATCAAAATCCCCAAAAACCCAGATGGGGTTTCCCTAATTAACCAAAAAATCCGTTACAATTCCAATCAAAATCAAAAACCCAGATGGGGTTTTCCCTAAAGCTCCACCCCTCACAGGAGAAAAGTAATTTAAGCCCTAATAAAGGGTAAGAAGACGGAAAAAAAAATGGAGAATTGAGAAGAATTGAAGTGCTTTGCGTAGAGATATTCCAATTATAGTGTTTACAGACACATTATATATAGAGATTAAACAAATAAATTGGATGCTGATGAGTGAATGATGAAGAAGATGATGAAGGCGAAAATGGTAGATGAAGAAGAGAAGCAATCAATAATGTACTAGTAACGATAACACAAATAAAGGGTTTTAATATATTTTATTTTAGTTAACCGATTTTTTTATTTTATTACTTTATATTATTACAACAACCGATATTTTTGTTTCTTTGTTACCAAAAATAAAAAAATTGCATTATGGCCATTCTATCAGTCAGCTTTCGGCCGTTCTTTCATTGAAATGACAATATTGTCCTTAGCCAACTTCTTTTGTATATTGACTACTCTTAAACTTTTCGAAGATTTAGCTTTGCATTATGATCTATTTTAATTGAGAAATACAAATGATATAGTGTTTTATTTATAAATTTTCAACTCAAATATGAACCATCGTCAAAATTGGATGGATAACTTGTTAAATTTATTGGTAATTTTTATTTAAATATATGAATTACAGTCTATTTTGAATAGGCAATATTTGCACATAATAATGTATTTTCATTGAGATGCTTTTAATCTAAATTTTGAAACATATACCAAACATTTATTATAATAACAATATACTTGTTACAGTTATAGTCTGCAGAATACAGAAAGTACATAAATTTTATATTTATTTTGTAACAACAATATATCTAGTGAGTCTGAGAGGGTAAAATGTACGCGGACTTTATCACTACCTTATAGAGATAGAGAGGTTACTGGAAGACCCTTATCTAAAAAACATCAGGCTCCAAAAATAGAAAATACTAGATATGAAAAAGAAATGACTTAAGTGGAAAGCAAATGAAAATATATAAATACATGACTAATCCTATTATGTTATTATAACACAAGGCTAGATGTCATTCTACTCCTATCAACTTATTAACGTGTTAAATAAATAAATTAATTAATTAAAATATATTAATTTACTGAACTATAAGAGTGATGAAATTTTAAACTTATTTTATTAATGAAGATTAATGTATTGCAACAATCATAGACAAATGAAACTAATATGATAGATTCTTTTATCTAATTTTACTTATCCTAATTACAAATAAAACCTTAACAAAACATATATTCCTTTTATGGAAATTCACTCACATAATAAATTCCTCATGTTCTTTGTCTGATTGGAATTTATTTTCCTCATGATATTTGTCCGATAACAAAAGATATTTAATACTTTGAGGCATTTCACATCAGCTCATAAAGGGGCTAAATCGTCATTTGATTCACTTCTTTTGACTTCTGTTAATTTGGTACACTCCTTTTTCTAAGCTAAAAAAAATCATTTGATGATGGACCCCATCAACTTGTTAATTAAAATAATATATTACTAAATTCCTAAATATGTTTCCTTATCATTTGCCATAAACTACACATCGTTACGACGCCGTATAATTGGTTGATGCCGACACGTGTGACGTAACGTAACGCCGCTTAAACGGTGATATAGGACACGTGGCATGGTTATGCGTGACAGTGAAGATACGAGTGTACTTAAAATTTGGATTTGGGCTTTATACACGGGCACCGGATTTGATATTTTTAAAACGAACATTTTTTTAAAAATAATTTGTCTATCTTTTTAAGTTGATAATAAAGTTTATGTATATTTTATTTTTTTAAATTTTTATTTTATATTATTATTATTATTTATTATTTATTTTTATCGTGGAACAGAATTATGTGTAATTTTTTTTATTTAGAATTCCCATGTATAAGACCTATTTGAAAGAAGCATTCAGATATTATGACTTTTTTTTATTATTAAGAACTTAAAATTAAAATACGTTCAAAAAATAATTTTATCCAATATACTGTATTTTTGTTTAAAGTAATGAGGAATTTCCTCTTTTGGAGATTACGCGTGAAGTTTACTGGAAATTGTGCATATATCTAATGAAATCAAATGAAAAGTTGACACGTGTAGAAGAACTGAACTTGGTGGGCCAGAGGGACAGGAAAATATACGAAGTAAGGAATAATTTAATTTAATAAGATTGTGTACTTCGTATCATTGTCACATACATTTAAAATAATTGTTATGTATATGTGTACTAAAATTAAGAAATATATTTATAGCTAAAAATTTAATTATTTTTTAAAAAATATTAGTCAAGCATAATTTTTTAAAAATTTGTGTCAGATATTTTTATGATAATTAAAATAGGAGCAAAAAAATATTATATATATGTAATTACTATTAAAAAGTAAGTAGAGTATGGGGCATGGAATGAATCTTGTTACGTTACTATTACTTCAAATGAAATTTTAGTCATTGTCATCTGTCTTCTTCTATAATATTTTAAAAATAAGGGGTTACTTGTTAAAAAGAATTAGGAAACGATAAAATTTTACAATTAAATGATAAAAATTTCATGTTAATTTCATTATTTAAGGATTAACAATAAATTATATGAAATTCATTTAGTTATGAGTTATATAATGAATTAATTAGAAATTGACAATAAATTTTGAAGCTAAATTCATACTTACTAAGATCGATTGACGAGCAAGTTGGGAAAGGTTATGTATGCATCTATTAGATTACGACTTTCATAAAAGTTTTTATTGTAGTTAGTTACTCAATTTATTTATCATTTTCTTTTAGTTTATTTCAGAAAGAACAACAACAACAATAACATTATTAAATGCTTCCATCGATTGCGAGGTAAGGAGGGGTCGAATGTACGTGGTCTGACCCTTATGTTCAAAAACATAGCGTGACTATGTCCAGATGACCCATGATGAGCGTTGAAAATTGCATTGACTAATTGTTGCTTCACAATTGAAAGAAGCGCAGACAGTTTAAAAAGTCATTTTGCTTTATTCCATCATACCCCAAAGCCAAAAAATAATGAATCTTTGACTGCATCCGAGATTGATGAAAAAAGTTTATTTCAGAAAGAAGGATGTGATATTTGATAATTCTTTAAATTCAATATTTACTTGATTGTTTAAGATTATAAGATTCAAATAACACTTTAATAGATTTAATATATGCTTAATTCAAGATTATAAAATTTTAAAAATTATATATATGTAATATTATATATTGATCAAATTACAACAACAATAACATACTCAATGAAATATCATAATAAAATTTAGAAAAAGTAAAATATACATAGATATTACCACTAACTTATTGAAATAGAGAAAGTATTTTTGAAAGTGTCTCAACTAAAATATATCAGTCTCAAAAATAAAAAAATATTAAATACATATAATTATTGATCAAGTTAGAAAATGAAAGAGAGAGAGAGTATGATTGATGATGACAAAAGGTGAATGAATTATTGGTGAGAATTATGGAAAGGGAAAAATTATATTTGGAAGGGAATAATGAGGCAACAACAGACATACTTGAAATTATTGAGTAAAAAAGAGAATAAATGACAATAAAAGGAGTTGTCTTTTATATTTGTATTTCTTTTCTCTCTCTGAATTATGTATAAAACTCTATTGTGGTCAGCATTTTATTTTTTTTAAAGAAAAAAATAACTGTTTTTTTTAGTTGCTTTAACAAAAGGAAAACACAAATGATTGAATTTGAAATTCTTCAAAAAAAAAAAAAGAGAGAAGAAACTTGACTTCATTGGGTGAAAAATAGATCAAATAAACACATTTTCTTATAGCTAAGATAGGTTTTATGTAGTTCCCTTAAATATACACTATTATTGAATAGTTTTAATTTTTAAAATTAGATAGATGCAATTTTTGCTCAATTTTTATGTCTGATTGAGTTTCTGTTTTTTACAATTAAATTTGACAATATATTTTTCGATATGGTGAGTCATTATAAATCACTCCTTTGGATTGAAGAAGATTATGTAAACATTTACTCGAGATTTCATTGTGAAAGGTACAATTTTTTTCTGAGCAATTCACTATGATATATCTAATCCATGCATAACATCAGAAAAAATGAATACAAATAGTTATGGATACTTAGTATTAACAACAGATCTAAAAGATTATTTGAAAATATCAAATTTAGATACTTGTACTTTGTCGAAGCAAGGAACCATGACATATGTGCTTGGGATAGATTCCATTTTGAGATAGCTGAAAAAGCACTATCTCGTTGAAAAACTCTATATATCTGCTCTTTCTTAGCACAGTTTTTTAGATAAAGACTTCATTTTTTTCTCTATTCGAATGATAAATCTTTCAAAAGCACATTTGGAGAATGCAATACAATGGAGAGTTGTATGCTGTGTTTGGGAAGGATGAATCGCTCTAAAAAAGGAATCTATTGATTCTCTCCCAATTGGTTGGATTGTAGTTTTGATGATGTACTTCATAGGCAAAGTCTCTGGTTCAAGTCCAAAATGGTCCAGCTGCACCAAAGAAAAGGATAGAAGAAGCGTTTGACTACTTCATGCATGCTCCACTTGGC
>JAOTQJ010000102.1:22371956-22382092 GCA_025642045.1 Solanum sejunctum
AACATCAGAAAAAGTGAATACAAATAGTTACGAATACTTAATATTGACAATAGATCTAAAAGATTATTTAAAAATATCAAATTTAGATACTTGTACTCTATTGAAGCAAGGAACCATGTCATATGTGTTTGGAATAGATTCCATTTTGAGATAGCTGAAAAAGCATTATCTCGTTGAAAAGCTCTATACATCTGCCCTTTCTTAGCACATTTCTTTAGATGAAGACATCATTTTTTTCTCTCTTTGAATGATAAATCTTTCAAAAGCACACTTGGAGAGCGCAATACAATGGAGAGTTGTATGTTGTGTTCGAGAAGGATGAATCGCTCTAAAAAAGGAATCTATTGATTCTCTCCCAATTGGTTGAATTGTAGTTGTGATGATATACTTCATGGGCGAAGTCTCTAGTTCAAGTCTAAGATAATCCAGCTGAGCCAAAGAAAAAAATAGAAGAAGCGTTTGACTACTTCATGCATGCTCTATTTGGCTCGGAGGATATAACTCAGTTGGTAGAGCTCCACTTTTGCAATTGGGTCGTTGCGATTATGAATTGGATGTCTACTTGTCTAGGAGGTAATGATAATATCTTGTACTTGAACTAGTAATTCACTTTTTCTAAGTAATATGGAGAGGATGAAAACATGCCACTAAAAAACTCTACTGAGACAAAGATGGACTGTCAAGATCGTAAATGGGGTAGGATGGATAGTTAATCAGATTTAGTATACATCGTACATGAACGGTAGTTGGAGTTAGCGATGCTCCTAGAGTTCCCTCATTTGAGATTTTGGGAGAAAAGGATCAAGTTGGCCTTTGTAAGCTTTATCTCTCCTCCAAGAATCCATGGATTGATCCCATCATCTTCACCCCGTAGGAACTACAAGAACACCTTAAGGATTCCTTCAGCATCCAGGGCCACGAATCGATCGTAGAACCTATTCAATAAGTGAAATGCATTAGCTATCGACTTTCAAATTGGACAGTCAGGGCCAGAGTTTCAAATTTAACAAATAATATTTTTAGTTATGTCTTTTTCTTTTTCACAATTCACATTAAATTCAAGATTTTAAGTCTAGTGAGCTGAAGAAATCACTTGAAATATTTCTAAAAGATTATTTTTGTTATTTTTCACATACAAAAGTTGATTTCATGTCAATTAATACATTAATTACTTAATTTCATAAAATAATGTTTACACAATTAAAAATTGCCTAGAATTGATATTCATAGATTTTCTATTGTTATTACTCCACATTAATTAAAATTATTCAAATAAATTCACAATTAATAATTCTTGATTTATGACTTATCTATACCATCTTCAGTTCTTCTTCACCTGTAACTCCAAGAACCAGCTATGGCAGTTTCTACACTAATCTCTATCCCAAAATTGCCCCTTCTTTCCAAATCAAACAAAACCCAATTTCTCCTCTCTTCAAAGCAAAGGTCCCTATTTTCATCACCTATTGAAAGCTGCTCATCTCAGAACTTGAAAAATGCAGCTACGATTTTGGGGGTTACTGGAATTGCTTTGGCCACATTAATGGTGGAACCTGCTGCAGCATCTGCTTCTGAAATAGCTATAATGGGTTCTTTTTTTCAGTTCAATGAACCTTCTAATGCTCTCTCTTTACCTACTTGGGCTATTCATGTTTCCAGCGTCGTGGAATGGTATTTATTTACTCTGCAATGCACAATTAATTCTAAATTCTTGTCCCTTCTGTTTCAATTTATTTAGCATGAGTAATTGATAGATTGCAACTTTTAGGGTGTGTTTGATGCGAGGGAAAATATGAAGGAATTAGTTTTGTTACTTATTTTATGATGTTTGGTATGTAAGCAGAAAATGTTGGATATATAGTTTTTATCATATAATTTAGGAAGTTTTGGAGGACGAGGACTAGGACGGAAGGCTAGTAGACAGCCGAACATTGTTGAACCTTTTGTGGGAGAGGTAGGAAGACACCTCCTCCTCTCCTTTTTCTCCTTGTTTGTGGCATTGTCTAGTAGTAATTGCGTAGTGTCTTATTATTCCAAGTGTATTACTATCTGTTGCTGCATTTGCTTTGTATCTTGCTATCATAGTTTTCTTGCAATTCTGCTTTGAAAACCTTTCTTTTGAGTCGATGATCTATCGGAAACCACCTCTTTACCCCCTCAGTAATAGGGATAAGTTCAGCATACATCCTAATCTCTTCAAGCCCAACTTCTGAGTTTGCACTAGGTATGTTATTGTTGTTTATATAATCTAGGAAAACAACCAAATGCTATGAGGGTGAGGTAAGTGGTGTGGGAGCTATCAGCTATGGCGGTGGGGGGTGAGGCGTGGTTGGAAATCAGAGGGTGGGGAGGAGAAAATCAGTGTGGAATGCTGAACTTGTTTTCTTAGAGAAAATATTTTCCTAATATTTTGACCAACTTGAAAAATTGAAAACGCTTTCTCCTCCCTACGATACGCCCTTAGAATGGATGGAAAAGAAAAACATGCGAAATAAATTAGGACCAGAAGGGATGGTTTTGTTCTAAATTAAATGACTCACTGACACTTTGTTTAAAAGGGTTACTGCAATGGCTCTGGTTTGGCAATATGCTGAGAAGTCTGGAAATGCTTCTTGGAAGGGACTCTCTTGGGGCATGGTGAGTAATGTTATTTTTTAGAGTTTGGTATTTTGTCAATTTGGTGCATATTGATCCATTAACATGCATAAAGTCGCAAATTTTGGTTAAGTGTACTTTCTGCTCTGAAATGTTGAGAATTTACAATTAAATGGCCAATGAGGGCACCTCAAAAGGTTTGACCAAAGTGTTGTAACCTATAGAGTCACAGGTTGTTCAACCTTCACCAGCAAAATTTGTCTTTTCTCCAATTTATGTTGCTTATTTCTCCCCTTAGATGTGGTTGTTTGAAATTTAATTGTTAAAAATACATTTGTGGGTTATTGTTTATAATTGTCAATGGCATACATGTATGCAATGAAATTCATGTGTTTGTCTCAATATATACAGAACTGTAATTTGTATAGGCATATAATAAAGGCATATAATAAATGGTGGGTAAATGATCATGCTTGTTATGATCGATCATCTTATTCTGGTGCTGATCACTTTAGAATGAAATGCCAGGTTAGTAGATCTGAGGCCTGGTGTATTTTCATGTGACAATGCTAGATTGAGTTGAAAAAGAAGTATCAAGTACATACATGTCCTGAGATGTAACTCTTGTAGAAGTCAGCCTTCTAACTTGTTCTTCCTCTTATGTCTGATGGCCATGGCAGTTCGGGTTGACTCACTTAGCCTCGCAAACTTTAACCCTTCCCTTATCATTTATTATTGCGATAGAATCAGAAAACCTAGAAGCACAATATATCCAAAAACCTTCAGCAATAACTGACCTTTCACATTGTAATTCAAATACCTTCAGATGTCTTGGGAAGAGGTAGGGAGAAAGTTATTTGGTTATAATATATTGATATCACCCATGTTACATCCGTAAGTCTTTTACAATCCTCTGTGGATACTTGGCGTTTCTCCTTGATGTTTGACATCTTTCCTTAATTTGGATCCTCCAATTTGTTCTTTCTCTTTAACAGTCCTTAATTTGGATCCTCCAATTTGTTCTTTCTCTTTAACAGGTGGAACTCTGTTCATCATTTAAAATTAGTGTTAAATAGAAAATGCCTCAATCTATAATGTGCAATGGCTTGTCTGAATATTGTGAAAAAGAAATGCATGAACAAGAAGAAGGTATATTTACAAGGAAGGGAACTTTTACCTGCAGCAAATATGTACATTCTTCCCTCCCACCTCACAAGTTGTATTATTTTGTCCGAATACCTCATCTGTTTACCATTTCTATTTTAAGCTTTTGCTTTGCCACTAAAAGCTCTGCACCCCAAAATACCACAATCAATAAAATGATACATGTCTATCTCCAGCATTATGCAGATGTTTCAAAAAAGTCAAGTTGAAACAAATATCTGTGCAATGTCATGTTGTTTTCTTAATAGAGTCTATGAGAGCAGAGATATTTCAGTTAAGAGAGGTAGCTCTTTGACAGTATTTGGAAGAGTTTGGGGTTTATTGCGTTGAAGAAAGAGTCATAGGAAGGTAGCTTGTGAGATGCTCATGTTTTTTGCTCCAGACTTGCTGAAACTTCATATATGTTTCTCAAAGCTCAATAACTATTAGTATATTATACCATTTCCCTATAAATTTAGACATAATTGAAGGGGCTAGGCGAGGCCATGATGTGTTGTTTGAGCAGCTAATTAGGTTTCTGGAAATAAAAACTCTTCTGTAGTGAAATTGTCACAAAAAAAGAGTTTAAAGAGTCACATATTTTCCGTCTTTTGATGAGTAGTATGTTTTGAACTGACAAATTAGGTTATACTGAGTGTTTGCATCTCAATAATTTGTTAGACTCCCAAGGTAGATCAGGTTGCCGGATTTCCATCCTAAGTTAAAGGTTGAATGTGTTCAATCATATTTAGCACAAGCAGGAAAAAAAGGCTTCTCTTTCGACTTCTAAGTTAGAGGCTGAATCTGCTATGTCATACTCTAGTGTAAGAAGGAACTTAAGCTTCACTTTCCACTTACTAACTTCAATCCGTTTCCTGAAGAACGACTTTCTCGAACCTTCAATCCGTTTCCTGAAGAACATGGCATTTGTCAAGTAGGAATTTTTTTTGATGAACCAGATAATTGGGCACTGAGCAGTCAATATTTTGATCTGGGAGTTAAGCTCTTTCATCATTTCCTTTTATGGATATTTGGAACCTTCAACCAAATCGATGTCAAGATCAACTGTGTTAATAGGTTGGACATTTACAGAGTCCATTTGAAGTTAAAAATATTTCCAATCAGGGGACATGGCGAAGTGGTTATGGATAGTCTTGCAGTCAATTATATTATATGCCATGAAAAAAGTGTCATTTAGGTGAAAACTCTTAAAACCTACGCAATGGCAGATCTAGAGCACAGTCTATGAGTTCACAGTGACACAATGGTTTTTGCCAGACCCTGCATATATATTAAGAAATCAATTAAATATCTTTAACTATTTGAATTGTGAACCCAGTTATTATTGTATATCAACTTGAGATCGTTGTAGGAATCTATAAACTTCAAATCTTAGATTCGCCTGTGATTACTTACGTTCCCATATATCTAAAAAAGAATTGAATAAAAGACGAGAAATATACCTATAGAGCAGTTTGATGCACTAAGAGATGGATGGCTCATTTTTCATTTTAAATTTCTAAAGTATGTCTGATGGAAGTTGATTGTTATCCTCTAGCTGCTTCCAACAGCTCCTTGTTTGTGCTCTAAACTTTAAAAGAATTAATTGTCATAACTGACTTTTCCTTATCTGGCAAAAAGTAGAAGTTTCATTAAGTTTGCATCCAGTGGATGCTGGAATTACATCAGTGAGCAAAAACAAGTTGGGCTACTTCCATAATCGTCATAATTGACATGTAACTCCTGTTCTTTAAGCTAATGGGAAGGTGCTCTGGAACAATACATCTCATATCCCCTTCTCTATCAGTTTAAGAGTTTACGCTTTTAGATGAGGTAGTTACACGATTCAACACTTTTATCCCTTTTCCTCTTTTGGGTGAAATGAAATGAGATCTAGGCTCTGGAAGTTTTGGAGTCTTGGGTAAAAGGTTACCGCATGATATTGTATAGGTTTCTCTTCTTTTTCTTAGTATTTTCCCTGATCATATATCTTCCTTTATGCACCATCTTATTGGTTCTTTAGCAACTTATGTATACCACTTCTTGGTCTAGGTGCCCCTGCTAGGTGGAGCATTTTGTGCCTGCACATGGCATTTCTTTTACAACTCCGAGTCCCTTGAGGTAATTAGATATTCTTATATTTCCTTTAAAGTAAGGATTTCTATCATATGCGATGAATATTATGAGTTAAAAAAAGAATTAAAAAACATATGATCAATTACTGAAACTTATTCCAGATATTCAATGATAACCTTATAACTACTACGCCCCTGGGCTTAGTTCAAGTGGCAGGATTTGTGACTTAGATCACAGGACTAAGCCTCGTATTTAAGTGGAGAAGGATAGAGGATGGCCCCATTATCCTTGAATTTTGAAGGCTGTGGTTGGTCCCAAGATTTGGCCCCAGATTTATTTCTGTCATAATTTAAAAAAAAATACTTGCCAACTCTCCATTTCTATTTGCTTGCTTTAGCCTTAACACATCTATGAATTTAGGGTGGGGTGGGGGAAGGGGGGTTCCTGTCAGTAAACCTGAATTTTGACTACTGGTTACACACACCTTTGACAATTGATGTAATACGAATGGTTGTGATAGACTTGTAAACCAACTAATCTGAAAGTATTTGTTTGAAGAAGAAAAAATCAATGGAAGCAATGGCTTAATGCTTCACAGATTTTGTTGATTTTGCTTTCCGTTTTCACTCATCTGATGGAAATGGTAGAATATAGTTCTTCTTTTCATAATTTAACCGGACTTTGATATTATTACAAGTGCTGAGCCTTCAAATCATAAGGCAATGCATATGGAGCTTGTCTTTGTTTATAGTATTTTTCCCCATTTGAAGGATTTTCCGGTATTCTTAGGCAAGTCTTATCTTGTTTTTATGATTTTAAACAACATGCATTTGATGCATGAGTTTCAGGTATTAGTGGCTCTACAAGCAGCTTTGACAGTTCTTGGTAATGCCACAATGTGCATCGCTGCATTCCGTATTTACAGATCGCAGGAGCAATAAAGGAATTATTTATCATTCAGTTTGGTTTACTTCCTCAAACTTCATCACTCGTTCAGCTTTCTTATCTACGTGGTACTTCATTTGATCTTGTGCAGTCTCTTCTCAAGTGTGCATTAAACAGAAACGTTGTTCATCAAAAATTCTAATTGATTTTGCAGAAGAAGAAACATTATATGATGAACACTGTGACACTTCACACATAGTTGACACGAAGTATGTAGAATAAGATAAAGTGTCTATTCCATGGAGGGAAGTCAAAAGCTTTTAGCAAGAAAACCAGTATGGATCGAGCTGTCCACGGAAGAAGATTGTTCTGCTTTTTGGTGACTGGTGAGTTTGTCAAGAAACTTTCTTGACTTTAGCTTTTCCACTTGCATTGCTGTACATACTTTAAACAACTCCTTTTAGACATCTTAAGATGGCAATTATTGACTTTCTAGGAATTCTTCTTGTCAAATATCATAACCGGAATCTTCAACGCTCTTCGTTTATGTACTGTATTATTTCTCCAATTACCTGCTTGACTAGTTCCTTAATCATTGCTCTGTTGCTGATATATGGCAAACTACTAGCTGCCTGCAGTTTGGTTGTATGAATACAACAAAATAGTTATTTGGCCTCGACCCTCGAGCCTATGGCATTGCAATACCATCAATCAACTATACCTCAATCTCAAATTAGTAGGGTTTGGTTGTATGAATCCTCTGTATCTATCCCATTTTGCATGGCACATCGCATGTAAAACTGCAGGAATATAAAGATAAACTGAAGCTAACTTATGTGAATATTTGTCAAGATCAACTTTCGGGGAGAATGTTGGCTACCAATTTACAAATTATTTTGTATGATGGAGACATAACTGAAATGGAGAAGTGAGGATTCATATAACGGATCCCAACCTGTTTGGGACAGAAGTGTAGTTATTGTCGTCTTGGAGTAACTGATAAAGTTGCCTCAATGTGACTAGGAAGTCATGGGTTTAAACCTTGGAAATAGCCTCTGGCAGAAATGCAAGATAAGACTATGTACAATAGCCTCTTGTGGTCGGGCCCTTTCTGGACCTTACGCATAGCGGGACCTGAGTTTTAGTACACCGAACTTGCCCACTCAACTTGGTCTTAATTTTATATAGAAACCTTTTATAAAAGAGAGAATCCAAAGCACAAGTTTAGGTCAATGCATAGGGATGTGTGCTCTACCTTTAATAATACCTTGAGGCTCAAAGTTAATCGAGTGATGTCAAATGGTATTATGATTTCACAGGCCATTTTGTTGACCTTGTACATAACTTTTTAGGGCAGTATTACCTCTCCAAATACACACTAATAAGTTTGACTACTTGCTACTTCCCCTCAGCACACATAGAATTGATGCTCAACATCATAGTAGTACTAATTTTCTATAGAGTTTAAGTTCTATACATCGACAGTGTAAGACATATTTAGACAGTTAGGTAACTTATAAATAGCAAGTAACATGTCATAAATTGTTAAATTACCTGCCAGGATAATAAAAAGTAATACCCTTGTGGCAACTATCTTGATACGTTGAGCAAGAGCCCTTCCATGTGGGACTTCCGGTTTACTATGGCTAACTTTAGTATCTGTAGCCTGGTGCACTAAGGTCCGACTATAAGAGTCTATTGTATACAGTCTTATTTTGCATTTCTGCTAGAAACTGTTTTCAAGACTTGAACTCGTGATCGCTTGATCACATGACAACAATTTTACTAGTTACTCTTATGCTACGTGAATCATCTATTTTCGAAAGAAATCGAAGAATTTCTTGGGAATCCTACAAGATCCATTCGTTCTTTTTTCTCTGATAGATGGTCAGAACTTCATCTGGGTTCGAATTCTACTGAGATGTCCACTAGAGATCAGAAATTGTTGAAGAAACAACAAGATCTTTCTTTTCCAGGCGATTGAAAAATAAAAAAATGATTAATATATTTAAGATAATTACATATTTTCAGTTATTATTATTATTAATTGCAAATATTAATATCTATCTTCGTAATTGCATTTGAATTTGATAAATTATTCTCTTTGATATTTTCCATAAAAGTGGAGTTTTGAAGTAAATGAAGGATTAATTAAATTAAATAAATCTCATGTTTCCACAGAGAAACAGACAGTCTCGAGCCAATTGCCCTGACTTTTGAGAAAGTGTTTTTTTTTTCCTTATGATTTTAGTTAGCCTCACGTGTAAAGAAGCTTCACACAACTCCTTTTTTTGGGAAAAAGAAAAAGTTTGTTTTTGTTTGGAATTATGTAATAGTACATTATCCTAAAGTACATTTATGGGGTCTAAACCAAGACTAATCTCTTTTACTGTTAATTACTTTGCTTGCTATAACGGCACTTTGAAAATGTGAGGCAAATGACACTTTAGATGAATTTCTCATATATATATATATATTATATATGTATATATAGGAGAGGAAAATTGAATAATTATTTGTAAGACATATCATAAGTTCACGTGGTATACGTGTTTGTGATATGCGAGACATGTGGTATGACACATTCAAAGACAAATTTGCGTGGGTCTAGGCTCAAAACAGATAATGCATACGATGAATTTATGTTGTCTATTTCATGAATACGTTTTATTTTTTCTTTTAGTACGAGACGATTCTCATCTTACAGTGCTTATACCTCTGGCCTATATATTGGAATAATGTCTAAAGAAGACTTTTAAGATATGCATTGTTTTCAAGTTCCATGTAATGTCTATGAAGATATCCACAAATTTGCAATTTAATTTCCACTCATCAAATTAATTAAGGTTTAAACCTTGACAAAACTAAATTTTTGTTACTTTTCCTCATTTTTATCACTTATGAGTTCATTCCAAAAACAATTTGAGATGAAAAGTTTGTCCTAATTCTTTTTTTAAGCATCTAAAGGACCAAACACATATACTAATATAAAGTTTGTCAGATTTAGTGTCCTCAAACAAGATTGTTTTAGAAATTTCATGTATTCATCTGCTACTTTTTGGACTTGATGTACTATCGAAAAGGAGAAAAAAGAACAATTGCTTTTTCCGTTGAAAACAACCCAACCAAGTACATCCAAACAAGCTAAGAATCATAGGAAAGGATTTAAATCATGATACCATATTGTGATTCGAGCTTCAGGTATGGAGTCGTCTTTTTTAGAAGTGTTTTACGAATATTTCGACACTATTGAAGAAGGTTTTAGGCCTAATTCACACCTCAAAAACTAGCTCAAAGGGAGAAGGATTGCCTAAACTGTGGGACTTTGTGTCTCAGCACCCCCCTCACGCCCAATGCTTAGCATTTGGTGGATAATTTTTCAGGGGCCCAACATTGGTTGAGACGGGCCCTGCTCTGATACCATCACACCCAAAAGC
>JAOTQJ010000102.1:22397475-22423044 GCA_025642045.1 Solanum sejunctum
ATTTTATAACTATCTCTGTTATTTTTTTGACTTAGCATCAGAAATATTTCTGAAAAAATTATTATTATATAGATATATTAATATACTATTCAACATATATACACTATTGTCGTCTCATTTTAGGTGTGTTAAATATCACTTTCTTTATCTCATTTTATATGATATTCTTTAACTTGGTACGGTATTTAACAAAAAAAGAAAGACTTTTAAAACTTATGGTCTAAAATCATTCTTAAATATTTGTGTGGCTAAAAATCATATCATTAAGGGTAAAAAAAATTTAAAGATAAATTATTTTTAATTTAAATAAGATGACATTCGTTTTGAGACGAAATAAAAAAAAATGATATCACATAAAATAAAACCAATTTTTTTTACTTTGTTATGATTTTCCATTGTTTTTTTTTTACATATATTGAAGTCAAACTACTTTCCCGAATTAAGAATAGAAAAAATGCATATTATATAAATTAAGTAATACCAAATATTTGACTGCACTTCGATAAACTGTTTGCAAGGATCCAATACAGTTTTCCTTTGAATTATATTTTGTCACTTATTATGGGTCTCTTCAAGTCCAAAAATGTCTAATTACTCACTTAAAACACATGCAAAAATCAATATTATATTTATATGTTAATTAATTTATTAAAATAAAAATTATATGCTAATTTTTTTAGACGAATTAATAAGGAAAGTGTATTAATAAAAGGAAAAACAACAATTTATAAAAAAAAAATTCCTAAGTAAAGTTCCAGAAGCTGGTAGAATCATCGTAAGATTCTTCTAGAAGGACAACGACATCATTGCCTATTTCACTCTGTTTAATGACGATTCAGTCCTTTCTTTCTAAGTCCGGAAAAAGTCAAGTTCAACCTCACTACTTGACGCGATTCATGCGCGCAACTGAGGGTATTACCGTCTTTCCACATCACACTCAGAAATGTCGACTCGTTTTCCTATTACAACTAGTTTCTTTTCGTGACCATAAAATACGACGTGTGAATCGAGCTTATCCCGTCCTTTATTTCCAATAATACCCTTAACATTACCATAATCTGACCATGTATTGAGGGTAATTCTGTCATTACACCTAACTCGACCGTCATCAGAACCCCACAACTCTCTATATAATAATACTTTCACCTCTAGCGTTGCGTTTTTCATAATCAACTTCGTTTTTTTCCTCTCTAATCAATTCGATTTTGTGTGAATCAGAAGAGCAATTATGGGTTCTGAAGCCAACAAATTCAACGACGGAACAAGCTTCCCGCCGGCGGATCCGATTCTATGTTCAAACGGTTGTGGATTCTTCGGTACACCGGCGACGATGGGACTTTGTTCGAAGTGTTACAGAGACTTTAAGATGAAGGAAGATCATGCTGCGATGGCTAAAGTAGCGATGAAGAAGCTTGTTATAACTAGACCTCAAGCTGAATCGATCGGAAAAGTTAGTCTTTCGGCATCAGCGGCGCCGGCTGTTGAAACGGAGGCGGCGGAGGTCGTCGGGAATCGGCCGAATCGGTGTTTGAGCTGTAGGAAGAAAGTCGGGGTTATGGGATTTAAGTGCAGATGTGGTAGTACCTTTTGTGGGACCCATAGATACCCGGAACAACATGATTGTACCTTTGATTTTAAAGCTAAGGGGAAAGAAGAGATTGCTAAGGCTAATCCTGTAATTAAGACGGACAAAATCAGGAGGATTTAAGATGTTAAACCAAAATTAAGTTCGGGATTAGAAGTTAATCCTTTTTTTTTCCTTTTATTTGGTTGGGGTATTTTGTTATGGAGAACAAGGTGGGTGGGTGGTAGGTTGGTTGTGATGTTTATGAATGTAAAATATACTTTCGATTTAATTAAGTATATATATATATTTTTTTGCTTTCAATTGCTTAATGATTGATTTTTTTAAGAATTTGTTTTATGTGAACAATGTCAAACTCTAATTTTAAAAAAGGATTAGTTGCGTGGCTTCGGTTTCGTATTCTTTTGACTTGACAAACTCAACATAATTGTTTTAATGTGATTAATGTAGAGGTCTCGGTCAAACTCAACATCAAACTCCGAGTCGAATCTCAATTTGAGGTTTTGATCTTGAGTTAGAGTCGAGTTCCAAGATCAAGGTAAAGTGTTCGATTTGAATTAGTTGAGGTTAAAGGTGAAGTGTTTAGATATGAATGAGAATATCATGTTAGAATTACATATGAAGTCACATGTGGTCAACGCTTGTGTCTTAAGTAACATATGGAGTCCTAAGTCAAAACTTGATTGATTTGATGATCTACTAATTATATTTCTTAGTTAGTGTTTCAATATTGAATTTTAACTCATAGTTGAATTTCATATTAGGTTTTGATTATAAGTTTTTCGATCTAACGATTGAACTTTTGTATTAGGATTGGCTCTTAAGTTGGGGTTAACTCTCATTCTAGTTTAGATTGAGTTCAGTGTTATGGCTTGGGGTCTAAAGGTTGAATTTTAATTCAAGGTTTCGATCTCGAGTCAGGATCATGTTTCGATTCTCAGGTTAGAATTTGGATCAGAATTGGATTTTAGGTTTAAATTATAATTGATTCTTGAGTCATTATTAGATGAGAATCGCATAGGGAGTCCCAAATCAAGACATATATTTGTATCTTAGGTCAAGGTTGAGGGTTCATAATTGGATTTTAGGTCTCGTCTCGATTGAAGGTCAGGTCCTAAGTTTTGAATCAAGATTAAGTTTCAAATTTAATGTTTTAGATATCAAATCATTATAAAAATTTAAAAGTCAAATTTAGAGCCTCGAGCCTCGATGGATGGTTAGTTTGGTTGGGTGTGAACAAAGGGGAAGGATGAGATGGGGTCGAGTGTTGACCATTTGGATAAAAAATGAATAAAGTGAGAGATTATGACTTAAACTTAATTTTAACCTATTTTAATCTAACTTATTTCACCACGTGCAATTTTTGAGTTGATCCAAAATTTAGGACCCTCCTCTTTTACATTTGATAACTCTGCCCAACTCTAAAAAAGAATAAGCAATGTGATTTCAATTTGAATAATTCCAAACTTATCAACTTGTTATCAAATTCAATTGAGTTTTAAGTCAATTTTGTGTGTAGTTATAAATATTCGAATTAAATACTAATATAAAGTGAAATATTTATCATTTTTCAATAATTTTGAATAATTTTTTAGTTAAGATTTTTCAATTATTAATAATATTATTTTTGAGTTTTTTTTTTCTAAATTAATTCAAGCCAATAAATATGTGCGATTATAACTTATAGTTGAACCAAAGCCCTCAAGTTCTTCCTTACTAGTAATTTATGCTCTAACTCGATCTAATCACATCAAAGGTCCTCAATAATGCTTATAAGAATTCAATATTTCATTATTCACCTTTCCTTCATTTAAAAAAAAAGATTTAAAGTTCATCGATTAATCTTTAGCTTTCGTGTAAAGCTTTTATATACACAATGAAAGTTACAAAAAATTTAAAGTTAAAGAATAAATTTTACTTGAAGTTTATTATGTTGCATGTACAACCATCTAAAATACATGTCTGTAGTTTTACTTTACAAGACCAAATTCTTTGCTCAACACAAACATATCAAATTTTTAAAAAGGAATTTTCGCATATAGTCATTCAAAGATATCTTAATTATGTTGCATAACTAAAGTTTGGATAATTACATTTCGTAACTACAGTTATAGCGATGTTTGTATAATTCATGTAATATTTGTGTACATTTGTTTAATTAGCTATATAATTCAGAGTTTTTGTATACCTTTTGTATATTTTGCTATATAATTTGTGCACAATATTTGTATAATTCTCTATATAATTTGATTCATATACAATATTTATATAAATTATATAAATTATACAAAATTCAAACTATAATTACCATCAGAGTAGATAGCTTCATGAAACTTCTTACTACATAAGTGTGATTAATGAATGGGCCAATATTAGACCATTCACTAGTCTAAACTAGTCTTGGGCTTTGCTTCTAATGAAACATTTCATCATATTATAAAAACAAAATTAAAAAATTTGAATCTGAATGGAATAAATCAGTTGAAAAGTTTTCTTTTAAAGATCTTTTTTGTTAAAATCTCCACTCCCAATAAAGCATGTCTTTACAACTGTCTAATTTTTCAGCTTTATCCCTCCAACTTCCACAGTTCGAATTATTGACTTATGGAATAATAAATTATGATTTAAAACTCCATAAATTTATAGTATATTTTAAATCTTCAGATATTTTTTTTTATTTTCAACATATTATATTATCTTTTTATTGGTCGAAACTTCAAATTTTATTGCTTTTATGCTTGAATTATTCCTTATTTTATTTAAGGGAAATTTTGTGTAAGCGTTACTTATGTGCCTTGAAAATAATTTTAATTTAATCTCAACTTTTATCTGAACTTTTGATTTATTCCTTTCATATGGAAAATGGTAAGAAATAAAGAAAAATTAAAGATATAGCCCTTCATGGCCTCCTTTGGTATTGTCACTAACAACACTTACTTTTCTCCTTGTCTATATCAACTTATAGATTCCATACATGCACAATGACTCTGATCTGATGATGAGTTTGCAATAATAATATTCATCCTGTTTTAATTTATTTGTCCTATTTTAATTTGATACAAAATTTAAAAAGATAAAAAAAAAAATTTTAAATCTGATCGATTTTTTCTTTTTGAAATAGACTAATATATATGTCTGAAACATCTATCAATAGTTGCCTTTTTTCAGCTTTCTTAGAGCTTTCATTTGCACCTATTCCAACTGAGTTAACAAAATGGTAAAAAAGATTAACTTATTTATGTGTTGAATCTAGTCCTCACAGCTTTAAAAATGTGTTACTAATAGGTAAGGTTTGTTTGTCTATATATTTAACATATCTTTTGTGTTTTGTCAATGTGAGACTTTTATCTATAGATTTGCCCCCACCATATGGGGATTCACCTAGACTCAACATTGAGATTTGCTCCACATTACCGAGATTTGCCTAAACTCAATTGAACTCTAACCCGCATTAACAAAGTTGACACAAAAGTGACTCTGATACCATTTTTAATGGCTCAACTCACTAGTGACATTGTTCGCTTTGGGCTTAGACCCTCACAGCTTTAAAATGTGTCACTAGTATATAAGGTCTGCTTACTCATATACATAATATCTCTTTTGTGTTTTATTGATGTGGATTTCTATCTAAAATTGAATTGTTACAATAATAGTCATCCTTCTAAACATATGACTGAAAGAAAAAGTGATCGATTTGACAAAACCTAATGAATATAGTTCAAATTTTATATTTATCTTACACCACCTTGGTAAATCAAAAGCTTTTTCAACTTCATATTTATTGCTTTCACTTCATATGAAAGATATGTTGGAGTAGCTTTTAATATGAGTATAGCTAATTTTCTCTGCAGAAGCAAAGAAGGATACAGCCCCCCCATAAAAGTAATACATCACCATCACTTTATATTTTCTTGCTTCAATAAGTTACACTTATCTATCATCATATAAGTAGGTCAAAAAAAAAAAAGATGAAATTCAACCACTTAAATAATTGGAAATAATTAAGAGCACACAGTATTTTAGTTATCATAATACTTTAATTAGCTCGGAAGTAATAAGGATTGAAAGGACTTCTAACCTATTTTTTGACACACATAACTAATAGTGTTCCTTTTCACAACTCATTTTTTGCCTTAAAAATCAATTCATACAAATGGTACATATATATTTATCTTTGTAACATCACTCACCTTGTCCATGAAATAATTGTACCATGCTAGACAAAAAAGATAATCTTTTAGAGGAATGTCTTATTCCTTTTTTGTGAATTTATATATTTTTTTCATTTTCACGTTATTTTATGAAGCCACTATTAAAATTAGGTTGAGAATTAAATTTAACTATTTTGATTTTTTATTTTACTAAATTGATTCCAAAACCAAGGTGGACTTCTTCGGAAAATGGTGGATCAGTTCAAGAAATCTGCCTCGATTAAAAGTGAGACGTTGATCAAGTTTTTTTAAACTCATAAATATCAATAAAAGATAAGAAACTTCGTTGGGTTTTCAGAAAATAATACAAAAAAAATGCACGCGTTAGAAATCGAATTCAAGTATTTACCATGGCATTGAACAATTCGATAACTAATACTCAAGCTTTTTGATGCAATACTTATGTTGCTTTTATTTATATTTTTAGTTTTACACTTTAATAATGATGGTATCAGAATCAATTTGTATGTATCTAAATCAATTCGTCTGATATCTACGATCTCCCTTTATATTGTAGTAAGTACTTTTGTCCATCAAGATTTTAATAGATAAAGCCAATTTACATTTTTATCGTCTTCATTGTGACTCAAAATTATTCTTTTATAGCTCTCGCCTCAAAAAATAATGTTAATATGTGAAGTATGATAGACAAAACATCTTATCTCAACGAAATATTAGAAATTGATCTTTAAATCAAAAGCATAACATTAATCCTAATAAACATAATAAAAATACTCAAAATTAAAAAATCAGAATTGTCTAATTTCCCAAATTAAAAGCAATAATGTCACATAAAAGAAAAATATGGAATACTATTTTTAGAAACTGAAAAATACTTACCAAAAGAAACTCCTATTATTGATAAGCTGAAGACTTTTGTGGAGGAATCATATTATTATTCTCTTTTGTCTTTGTCATTGTTAAAGAAATTATTCTACTATACTTGCAAATTATGTTTTATAATATACTCATCAGATAGGTGTGGTTATGGTAGACCAGAAATAATTAATTTATACATTGCAGTTGGTAGCTTCGGGTGCACCCATGGCCTAATTTATTTAAATACAATTCCTCGTTAGAGGTTATATAAGTGGATTTATATACAAGGGAACATGCTTTCCTATGTTTTTTTTTTTAATTGTAAGACTACAATGATTAGAGAGGGTAGAATATACACAAACCTTATCACTGTCTTATAGAAATAAAAAAGTTCTTTCTTGAGATAAAGAAACTATTTCCTGGGATAGAAAAATTATTTCCTGAAATATTAATAATTAATAATAATAGAAATAAATTTGGCTATAGTATGTTTTAGGAGAGAATACAGAGAAGCTTAAGAAAGGACCTGGAGAGATTATTATTACAAGACATGATTCATTTTCAACTTATTTCTAAATACGATGATATGAAAATCAAATATTAGAGTGGAAGCATAATAGAAGATCAAGTATTGCCATACTTTCATGCAGTGGCGAAGTCACATTGTGATTCAATGAAAAATTATATTTTCTACGTTCCATTTTAAGTGATTTCGTTTGACTTGATAGAACATTTAAGAAAAAAAAGAAATTTTTGAAACTTGTGGTCTAAAATCATCCAAAGATATTTGTGTGATGAAAATCACTTTATTAAGGGTAAAATAAAAATTTTAAAGTTAAATTATTTCTTATTCTAGTAAAGTGACATTTTTTTGGGGACGGAGTAAAAAAGAAAGGGTGCCACATAAAATGACAGAGGGAATACTATTTATATATGATAAAAATAATTTTTATGTATATATAATAGATGTCGAACTCTTCGCTTAGTTTATGTGTCTACTTCTTTAAATTTTGAAAACCCTTAATAAAAATCTTGGCTCCACCACTAATTTTACGCGAAAGACGCAGGAGACATGATATATTTTCAATTTATTGAAAAAAATTAGATAAAAAGATATAAAGATTGAATATTAAGGTAAAAATATAGTAAAAAAATTAAGTGTTATCATACTCTTATGTGAAAGAAGCACGGGACTAGTTTTCTATTCTCCTTCTTAAGCTGTATTAGTTAACATTCATGCATATCTTATCTTATTATTCAATTTTTACTACTATATCTATTGCTTTATTTTATTTGTTTATCTAGCTATTTTATTATCATTATTATTCTTTCAAATCTGTTTTGATTATATTTCTTCTGAGCTAAGTATTTATCAAATACAATCTTTTTACCTATAAAAATAAAGATAAATTCTGTATATATTCTTTCTATTGAGACTTCGATCTTAGGACTTTAGTGGAAATATTGTTATTGTAATAAGAACAATAAAATATATTTACATTAGTATATATGAGTAATAATAAAAGGAAGTAGTGCCCCTCAACTTAGCTTTAATTTAAAGGGCTTATAATTTCAAATCAAATCATGTCTTTCAGGTAAAAATAGTGACAATTTTGGCGCCTTTTAAGTTTCAATTCTGTGCTAACAGTACAATTCAATTGCATAAGACTACTTTTCACTCACTTTTTTGCTGCTTCCACGAGAAAAGAATCAAAACATTATGTATCTTTTTAAGAAAAGAAATATTTTTATATGTATTTATTTTTTCAATGTGATTTTGAATTTTATATTTATTTACTTGAATTTCATTCTAATAATCAAGGATCGATGATTTCAAACAATAAATAATTTTGAATGTCAAGTTCATAAAGTTTAAATTATGAATTTATCTATTTTTATCAAACGAGTTCTCAGATATTAGAGCTGAGGGTTTTAGGAAATCGCCTCTCTACCTCTATGTGGTAGTGGAAACGTCTGTGTACAATTTACCCTCTCCAAATCCCACTTGTGGGATTTCACTGGATATGTTATTATTGTCGTTGTTGAGTTCTCAGGTATTATGTCATCTTTTCTTAAAAATCTCAAAAATTATAAAATTTGGCTAGTTAAATAGTTATGCATATATGATAAAATCGCACATGCATAAAATAATTGTTAGACCAAATACTTCTATTTTTTTCTTTAAGAGAATAATCAAATAGTCCAGAGTTTATAATTTAAGTAATGTAATTTAATTGAACTTTCTCTGCATACAATATACAATCTGAGTGGAGCTACCCTTCTTTAAACAAATTAATTGAACAAACAGAAAAAAAGAACAATATGGTGCATTGACCTTTCGGTATATAAGATTCGAAAAACTATTGTTTATAATTTTATTTTGTATTTCAATCAAAAAATACTATTTTTATAATTTGGATTTGTGATCTTCCGATCATGACAACTAATTATCAATTATGCTTAGACTTCCATTCTGATGAATCAATTTACATTTCGAGGCCATTTGATAGAGCATATTAGTAAAAATAATGCACACATTAACTTAGTATATTAGTAGTATCATGTTTGACACACTTTTGATGCTATGTATAACAAATGCCATGAATTTCTATATATTAGTACTCCTCTGTTTTATATTAAGTGAATTGTTGAGTCATTTCACACATATTAAGAAAAAAAATAAAGATAAAATTTAATCATATTTTTCTATTTTTACTCTTTTCAAACTTCACACACTCATTTAATGCATCATTTATTTCTCATACAAAACTCAACCTTAGAAACTTAATTAATGAAAGGTAAAATTAGAAAAAATTTCTAACATATCTCTTGAAAAGTGAACAATTCACTTATTTTAAAACATAAAAAATTCCTCAATAATTCACTTAATACGAAACGGAGAAAGTAGTACAATGATCTTAATGCATACATTAGCATGATTAAAGACTCAACTACCCCTCAAAATATGTTTTTTAACCTCTCTTCCACTATATTTGTGGAAGGTATCTTTGTAAATAATTTTTTTATACAATGCATGCTATTTTTAATGCATTAAACAAAACAATGCATAAAAATATTTTATGTATAATTAATACATGCATTCTTAATAAACTCTATTTAGTACTCCTACCGTCTATCGTTACTTGACCCTTGTTGACTTGGCACGGGGACTAAAGAACAGTAAATGATAAGAATAATTTTATCACATTACCCTTTGAATATAATAAATATACTATCTTGAAAAGTGTAATACGAAAATAACTATAATTAATGATAAATATAAATTAAAAACTAAATGTAAAGTTATCTCTTAATTTAATAAAATGAACAAATATTATTGAATATTTTAAAACAGTAAAAGAAATAAGTAAAATAAACAGAGAGTATTATTCTTATATACTCTGTCAAACGAGGTAATATGCAATTATAGAAACTTAACTAACAGCAATTCAAATCACAGGACCGTTAATCTTGGACAATTATTATAATGAAACGGAGATTACAATAAGATTATCATAATTAACAAGTAGTAGTTAATTGAGTGAAAAGGGTATTTAAGTCATTTTAAAAATACAAGAATTAAATGTGAAGAAAGAAAAATAGTACATGACCCACCAGTGACCACCACCACAAACTCCATGACCCGATCCTCTTATTTCCATGACTCCCCACGACTTTTTGAACTCCTCCATTTTCATCAACACTTAATACAAAAACCACAGAAGAAGAAGGAGGAGGAACAACAGAAGGCGAATTTCCGGAAGTTTCTAGAAGGTATGTGAGAATGTCTACGGCTTACAGAAACGGAACAGTTCCTAAAGGAGCTTTGAAGGTAGATAGACCTCTTTCTATGAATTCAAGTACAAAGTCTTCGGCTTCTTTCAAATCGAAAACAGTCGGTCACACTCCGGCGTCCGGTACTCGAAGGAAAAGCACTGGCTCCGTTGGTAATTCTGCTGCTAACACTAAGGGTGGTACCTCTGGTGAGTCGATTCCTTAATAATTTCACTTAATTTCGTTAAAAGTTGTTCTAGTTATATGCATTTGTGCGGATAATGTAAGAGAAGTAAGCGATTGATTTGTTAGTTTCAGTAGTTGATAAATGAGCTCTTAATTCTCCAAAAGTTGCTATGTTTGATTTTATTGTTAATTTTTTTGCGGATAATGTGAGAAAATTAAGTGTTTGATTGTAATATGTTTAGGCCTTGATTGTTAGTTAGACATAGCTGCTTGATTAATCAGCAATTGTGTTGAGTTTAAGCTATGGAAACATGTGTGCAAAGCTAAATTAGTATTAATGTCCTTACGAAGTTAATTGATCTGGAAAAAAAATACTCATTTTCTGTTCTTTTTAGAAGCATAATGCGGAATAACTAACCGATTATTTTATTGATTGTAATGGATTTGACCTAAGTTGGTTAGAGGCAGTTGTTTGGATTTGTTGTTGAATTTATGATGAGTCTAAGTAATGGAAGCATGCGACTGCCAAGCTAAAGAATATTAATCTCCTTAAAGATTTTAATTAATTTTGGAAAAAGTTGCTCTTTTGTTTCTTGTGTTTTCCCTGCTGCTGTAAGAAAGGTAAGTGCTTGATTTGTTAGGTGTGATAGTTTATTCTAGTTAGGTAGAGGAAGCTGTTATATTTATGATGGAGGCATTAATTTCCTTCAAGGTTATAGTTAATTATTAAAAAAAAAATAAAAATTGCTTGTGTAAAGTCATCGTTGTTGTTTGTTAAGTAAGGAAATTAAGGCCTTGTTTTGTTCGTTATAACAGTAATGAGTTTTTCTCCACACAGTAGTTATGATTAAATATAGTTACGATCAGCCATCTAATTTAATACGCAAGCATTTATGATGGTGACTGTGGAAGCTAAAATATTGTAACTATATTTTTGGTTCTCAAGTAATGATTAGTTGCTGAACTAGTTGCCGGAATACTTTTTTCTTTGAAAGAATTTGGAATCCTTGTACAGATATTGGTTATATTCTGCATTTGCCAATTATATGTGCCGGATTGTAATGCCTAGACAGGACATCGATAGCATTCAAATGAAGCATTATTATTAATTTTCTATAATAAAACTTCTTAAGATTGAGGTTTGTTGCTGCACATCAGAGTGATTCTCATTTACACATGATTTATACTTTTGGGGAGCCAATCAACTTCACATCAACCCCACAAGTAGTCAGGATATGAATCCTCTATATCCCAACTTAATTCAGGTTGTAACATTTAGAGGATGTATCAAAGTAAATTATTTCTTAGGCTACTGGCAACCTTCTGATTTTGTCTTGCAAAACTTATGTGGCGGAGTTAAATCATATATCTTGACTTAAAAAATCATATTTATGAATAATGCATTAAATTTAGTTACATGGGAACCTTCATCGAATTGAAGCCAAGTGGAGAAATCTGTGTTGCATTATGTATTATCCAAAGTCCTCTGAATATTGATTAATTCTGGAAGGTCTCATTTTGCTGCTCTGTAACAGTTTCAGGACGTGTTAGAGTAGCAGTGAGACTTCGTCCTCAAAATGCAGAGGAGATGGTATCTGATGCTGATTTTGCTGATTGTGTAGAATTGCAGCCTGAGGTACAAGTAAACCTCTAACATTCTTGTCAAAGTAATATGAGCAGTGTTGATTTTAATTCATTTCTTTTGTCGTTTCCAGCTCAAAAGGCTTAAACTTCGAAGGAATAACTGGGATTCAGACACCTATGAATTCGATGAAGTGCTTACGGAATTTGCTTCACAAAAGCGTGTTTATGAAGTAGTGGCCAAGCCTGTCGTTGAGGTTTCCTGCAAAATCCTACCTATTCTGTTGGTCAATACATGAATTATCAATGCACTGTTTATCTTATGTACATGCTTTGGTTTATACCTTGGAAGAACTAGAGGGAATTTGCACTGGCTATGCAGTATCTGACTAGTCTACTGGGAAAGTTCACTTCAGAGCTGTAAACATTCTTTCACTTTGATGCACGTAACAAGAGTGCAAAATATGTTTTTCCAAATTATGTAAATTATCGATGAATGGCTTAGTTACCTGCCCTTTACTAATAATTTTTCCAGTTCTATCTCTATGTGATTGGGCACTCTATCCCACAAGAAGCATGTTTTGAATGCCAAAATGCCAAGTTTTTGTTTTTTCCAAATGACTTGCTACCAAGGTGGGAAGCTTTTGCTAAATATTTCTGGAAATACTTTATACATTAAAAATGCTTTTCAAAGCACCTATTTGCCAGATACAACAGACAATTTCTTTGAGTAGCTTTCATATAAAGTATGTAATATATTCATCTGGCAAATAATGAAGTTCATCTCAGTAGAAATATTTCTGTAGTATCTGCTTTGCTTCTTGAAAGGCAAGTATAAGATCCATCACCACATTTATAACTGTTTCAATGTCTATTGGATTCAGTGATATTAGTTTTGTTAGTTCTAAGTAATTTTTTGCTGGTTAAATTTATGGTTTTACATGGTGTTATCTAATCACTTCTGCGTGTGTAATAAGGAACCATTTTGTTCCAACACTGATCTAGTTTCATATGGTTGTATTCCTTCTTTATATCTTCCAATAAAAAAGTGGCTCATATTTCTCTTGATCTTTTCTCCTTGCAGAGTGTTCTGGATGGTTATAATGGAACCATCATGGCGTACGGGCAGACTGGGACAGGAAAAACTTACACTCTTGGACGGCTTGGAGAAGAGGACACTGCTGATCGAGGGATAATGGTTCGTGCAATGGAGGATATTCTTTCTGAAATAACACCAGAGAAAGATTCTATCTCTGTCTCTTATTTTCAGGTTTTCTTCCTTCTACAGAATTGAGAGTTCCTTCTTTTTTAAAAATCTTTTTGATCACTTTTATTATCATACCTGATAAAAGATGTTTCAAGATTCATTTGCATCATTGGTTGTTTCATGCTTGTTTCTGACTCTAAGGTGTATAAAGTTGGGTTGGTTACCTGTCAATGCAGCTTTATATGGAGAGTATTCAGGATCTCCTAGACCCAATGAACGATAACATATCAATTGTTGAAGATCCCAAAACTGGAGATGTTTCATTACCTGGGGCTACTACAGTGGATATCAGAGACCAGAAGAATTTCCTTGAACTCCTTCGCATGGGTGAAGCTCATCGTTTTGCTGCTAACACTAAATTAAACACAGAATCTTCACGAAGCCATGCTATGCTGATGGTTAGACGATTCTCTCTCTTGTGGGTTATACAGTTCTAATTTTTAGGTTGATAGTGGCTTGACCACTGTTCATGAGCCTCTTCCCAATTGTTCCAACGGACAGGGACATCAACAAAGTGGAATGTTACAGAATTTTTGTTTTCTATTGCAGGTACATGTTGAAAGGTCAGTCAAGGGAAGAGATTCTGCTATTTCATCTGAAAATGGGAGTACTTCTCACGCTGCTAAAGCATTCAAGCCACCTGTTGTGAGGAAAAGCAAACTAGTTGTTGTGGATCTTGCTGGTTCAGAGCGCATAGACAAATCAGGTATGCTATCAGGGTTTATGGGGAAATGTATCGTGCTGTAGCTTTTGTTATGTATCCACAACTGGAACATTCTGCTTACAGAAAACATTGTTTTATACAAGGATTAAAATAATTTGTTTTAATTGGGGCGGCTTCCATATGTATTTTCCTTCCAATCCTTTACACTTTAGTCACTTAATTTGAATAGACATATGACCCTGTTCACCCTTTAACCCTCTTTTGGCGTCTGGTTGATTTAAACTAGGAATCCGATCTATGTTCTCCAAATAAAAGCTGAATTTGTCTTTTGACATTTGTGATGCAAGAATGTGGCTACATTTTGCAACTGATTACCGCAGACAAAACTGTGACCAATTTTTTGGGTTTCCCTGGGTTTTGGCTTATCTAAGGCACCATGTTGATGTTTCTAAAGTTTCTTTGGAGCAATTAGTGTAGCTTTAAAACAGGATAAAGTTAAGGAAGCATTGGTTCTTCATTTTGTATTGCATTTGACAGGAAGTGAAGCACATACGCTTGAAGAAGCTAAGTCCATTAATCTCTCCTTGAGTGCGTTAGGAAAATGTATCAATGCGTTAGCTGAGAATAGTGCTCATGTTCCAGTTCGTGACTCAAAGCTCACAAGGTTGCTTCGAGATTCATTTGGAGGTAAGGTACTTGATATAAATATTTTGAAGCTCTTCTGTTAAGAAAACATAACTTAACATGCTCCAAAATTTTAACCACTGCACTTGAAAGCAAGGGAACATCTTTAAGTATATTTAGTTATGAAAGCCATTCACTTCTATGTTGAGTGTAGTTCTTGCCTTCTTCGAGGCTTAATTCCTGTACTGTGAGATTTATAATGCAATTAATAGCCTGTTTGGCCCAAATAAGTTTTTGGGAGGTCAAAAGTGCTTATTTTTTTTTAAGAAAAAGAGGTGTTTGACCTAACCTTTTGGGGAAATAAGTGCTTCGGGGGAGTCAGAGAAACTGTTTTTCACAGAAGCTTAAAAAAGTAGCCTTTCCCCAAATTCACGTTTGTGAAAACTACACTTAGAAGCACTTCTCAAAAACTTGGCCAAATACTAATTGCTGTCAAAAGTTTTAATTTAAAGGCCAAACTGAAATTGCCTCTTACCAAAAGTACCTTTGGGAAAAGTTTTAATTTCTGTAGCTCATTAAATAATCTGTAGCTGCATTCAGATATTTTAGTATGATTCCCACTTGATTTGAACACAACAACCAACACTCAGACGAATAAAGAAACATAGTAATATTCTTCTCCTTAGCTAAACCAAGAGGATCTGTTAAATTGGCTTGTATTTGTGTTTTTAGCAACTGAATCTGATGCACTCTTAGTTATTGAAAAAAAATGTCCTACTATTTCAAGTCCAAGCTATGACTATATCCTATCATGCAGAGTCAGATACATAACGTGCATCACTTTTCAGAGGTATGGAAATCACCTCTAAAGTCATTCAACAAGTTTTGGACTAAATTATCTAAAAGATCGTCCTGTTCCAAAAAGTTGTCATATATAACATAAATTTAGGATAATCATATTATAACTCTTCTAATGGGTCATTTGGTAGAGTGCATTGTAAAAAATAATGCATGCATTTGCTTTGTGTATTATGATTATCTTGTTTGGTACACATTTTCTACCTACGTATAATGAATGTTTGTATTAGTTATATACTCTATTTAGTAGTAAGGTATGTATAATAAATACATGGAAATCCATGATATTTATAATTAAAAGGATTTTAGTGCATACATTAGCATGATTAAAGACACCATTGCCCTTCAAAATCTTTTCCACATCCTTTCTGTCATATTTGTGGAGGGTATTTTGTAAATAAATAATTGTTTTAGAAATTATGCAATGGATATTATTTTTAATACACCAAACCAAATATTGCGGAAGAAATAATCTCAACGTAACTAATACCAACATTACTAATGAACTATATTCAACATTCTTTTTTACGCTACCAAATGATCCCTAACTATATCCTTATTGAAGACATGTTTTTCTGTCTTGGTTGACTCAATTTAAGTTCATGGTCAAATAATTAATATACAGAAAGATTTAACATCCTTTGAGACCAAGAGTTTTATACTTCTGTGAGACACTGGATTGGCCAACGTTCTGATATAGTAAATCTTTTTGGGCCAGAAGATTGATGTCCTACATGACGTGCTTTTATTTGGAGTGTTCGTCTAGATCTAGACTGTTCAATTTTGATGCATAATGCTTGTTTTGGTATCCTACATAACCATTTATCATAAACCATCACCATGAGTTGCTGATTATTTAAAGGAACATTGTTATGGGACATTAAGAAAGGTCATCAAATTGTTGAATACTCACAGGTACAGCAAGAACTTCTTTGGTTATCACAATAGGTCCATCTCCACGTCATCGAGGAGAGACGGCAAGCACCATAATGTTTGGGCAGAGGGTAATTCTCACCTCTATTTCTTCTCCCACAGGAATGTAAATTTTACTATATAACTAGTGCAGTCCTTTGTATTGATACTTTAAGCAGCACGGGCTGGCTAATGCTAACTCAGTTGTGATCTATTCTCTGGGATTCACTTTGAATTATCATACGAGTAGAACTTGTATGCACGTGGATAAGAGAATAATAGTAAACATCTTTTCTTGCTTTTTTCTACTTTTCACAATCTAGGAGTTGGAGTAAATGATTTGTATTTTACAGGCTATGAAGGTGGAGAATATGTTGAAAATTAAGGAAGAGTTTGACTACAAAAGTTTGTCCAGAAGGCTTGAAATGCAGCTAGACAAACAAATTGCAGAACATGAAAGGCTGCAGAAAGGATTTAAGGATGATATTGAGAGGATTGCCCAAGAAGCTCAGATTCGAATTAATGAGGCTGAAAAAAGTTATGCGGAAGCACTGGAGGTAGGCAGATGCTTCATAAATTTTGCGACAACAGCCGAATCTTATATAGCATGCTCTTTCATGTTCAATTCATTTTCCCTTCATGTTAAATTATGCACCATCTATTTCATCCCACACTTATTTTCCATGGTCATCTTTTTATTTGAATTGTGTAATTTTGCATAACCAGAGTTTATGCCATGACAGTATTTTCACTGTCATTGTCTTCTCTTTTTGTTCCCTTTCTTCCATTATCTGCAGAAGGAAAGGTTGCAGTACCAGAATGATTATATGGATGCAATAAGCAAGCTAGAAGAGCAATGGGCAGCAAATAAACAAAAGTATGAAAACGAAAAGGCCCAGGTAGGTTCAGAAGATGTAACATTAACAAGATATCCACTGGATGGATAGGTACAGCGAATGAGTAATGCATCGTGTACTGTTGTGTTTGCAATTAGCGTAACGATAGGAATCAATCAACCTCAGGTTGCCAATGGTGCAATTTATGACTTTATCGTATATTATATGCATATATAAGCAGAGGTTCTCAATGATCCAAAGAATTCATGTAGCATAAGGAAAGTCAGTCCTAATGATGATGACCAGATACTTCCTGGGGAATGCATTTTAGTCTTTGAGACTTATGTGTGGTGTTTTATGTATTAAAATAAATATTTTGCTATGGGGTCACAAAGTCATATGGTATTGTGCTACAAGGATATGTCAAATTAGCTCTATTTTCTAGTGTTGCTGCTATAAAATGTGGTATATTGAATGTGTTTAAGGTTAGTCTTGAAAGTGATGCTAGTGCTCTTTGGAGAAAAATGAAGTTGAACTCCACTTTCTATTCTAAAAGACTGTTGGTTGTATTGTGTTCCGAGGATAAGTATCCCACTGAAAATTCCTTACACACGGGTTATTGAAATTATGATTTCATAAGTCTCTTCCTTGCAGTTCATGTGTGTAATAGACATACTTGTCTTCTCTTTTAACTTTTGCATATACCTAAGCAACTGTCTGTAACAGTGAAGTAGCTTTTTACTCATGTTCCAATTTCTGGTTCTATGATGAATATAACTTTGGTTCTTATTTTTCTCATTTTGTAGTCATCAATGCTCTCTGCTTCTATGGAAGTTGTCGAGCTGAAAAAGTTGTTTGAAAATGAAACTATTTCAAGGAAAGCTGCAGAAGAGGAGATTGACAATCTTAAAAATCAACTAGCACAATGGAAAAGGTCAGAGGTAATGATTTGTCTGTGAAGTTCTTTGATCATTCTGTGTATCTTAATTGCAGTTTGTGGTTTGCTGATGACAATGTTTGTGATGTCATAGGCTGCTGGAAATTCTGAGATTTTAAAATTGCGGAAAATACTAGAAGATGAAAAACGTCAGAAAGCAATGCTTGAAGAAGAAATTGCAGTACTACAAAGCCAGCTGTTGCAATTAAGTTTTGAAGCTGATGAGGTAAAAGCAATATTTATCTCAATGTTACTTAGTATTGTTGGAGAAATCATAGGACTTGTATGCCCTTACTGCCAGACATGAAAGAAAAGTTCAAAACTTGGTGCAGCTTCTGTATAGTCGACTATATCCTCTTTCTCTCAGAATTGCCTGTAGTGAAGTTGGTTTGCTTAGTACTTTATCAGAATGTTATATTATTTTAAAATACACTTATATATATGTACGCCCACTCTCATATCGTTCTATGGTGCAATTATTATTGGGTGCAACTTTATAAATGAAGTCGGGGTTTCCAATCCCACTTCCATCTTGTCTTTTTTCTTTTTTAAGAATTAAGTCCTGAGGTTCAAATCTCACATTCATCTTTATTGTTTTTTCCTCTGTTTTACTAGAATTGAGTCCAGCGATGGGGGATGACATGTTTTGTGTCCCCTCTTGCGTTTTAATTAAATCCTTTTTTCTTTTTCGTGCTTTATTTGTTTGGTTATTCTTTAAAATCCCCAACTTTGTCACATTGAATTTCGTATTCTCCTTTTGTCATCACAGTTAAATTTGTATAGTCAAACTGAATATGTATGTATTAAAAATAGCAGCAGTCAACCAAGTAACATATAGTCGATGAATTCAATTAATCCTAATATCCTGATATGGATTATTGATACATATGTAAAAGATTACTAAATTGCAACAAAAAGTGTAACGAGTTCCTGGTAAGAACTTAAAAGGTTGAACTTGAACCCATCAAATAGAAATCTTGAATTCACTTCTTCATACTAGTACACCTTTTCATAAAATCCTGGAAATGCCTCTGGTGAATGTGCCACCTTGAGAGTCTCTCATCATTGGTCTTACCTGATAAATTAATACATTTCCACTTACTTTTTTCATTTACTTAAAAGGGAAAAAAACCCTTTTGCCTACATGCATACATACATAATACATACATAAAAAGAAATTAAGTAACTATATAATATGTTCAATATTATTACGGTGATTTAATTCTAGTTTTGTTACTTATTATCATTAATGTTCCTTTTTTACCTTACTTTAGTATTTTAGTTTAATAAAATTGACAAACTTTATTAAATTGAAATCTTTGGTCTGTTCAATGCAAAAGTGAATCTTTATTTCTCCGTCGTTAACTCGTCATAATTTGATAAAGCACTTTTTAGAAAACTTGGTGAAACAAAGGCTGCTTCTCAAATGGACTGGCCAAACACAAATTGATATTCTCCCGAAGTATTCTGTGTAGGTCCATTTTGACAGTGCTTCTCAAAATAATGAGATTTTGCCTTTGGAAATTTGGCCAATCAGCCCTTAGTTATGGGCATCACTTGAGGCTTGGTTGAAGGGAAATTACAAAATTGAAATACTTAATGTTAAGGGTTCCTATGTTATCTCTTGACAGTTGTGGACTGTGGTAACCAGTTCACATTATTGTGCACTTGGTCTGTGAGAAGTGCTCGAAGGCTTCATGCTTTCCATTTGCTTCTTCTACACTAGCATTAAAGAACTTCTAGACCATCTTTTTGGGTAAAGAAAAACTATATGAATGGCCTACATCTGAGATTAGTGTGCCAGATAAATCTTGTACATGAGTTAGTTTTGTTGAAAGGTAGAATCTGTAATTCATGTTTTAGCTTAAATAAACATGCATCTTTTGAAAAATAACTCTTCAAGTACCTGTAAACCTGCAGACTTAAAGGTTTGAACATGTCTTGATATATGCACTGCAGAAACTTTTCATATCAAAAACAACAATAACATACCCAGTGAAATCCCATAAGTGGGGTCTGGGGAGGGTAGATTGTACACAGACCTTACCGCTACCTCATAGAAGTAGAAACTTTTCATATCATATAAACATAATTGCCGATTAAGTGAGCTTCTTTGCCAGTTAACTTGAACTTAAATTAAACACTGTATTCTTTTCTTAGACTAGGAGGAATCTTGATAGTGGAGAGACTGTAAAGCAGCCAGGCACTCTAGATTCTCCAATTCCTCCATTTATGTATGAGCACCGAGCAAATTCAGGAGATGGAGAGAAGGCCTCAATGGCAAAACTGTTTGAACAAGGTAAAGATGGACTTTATCCTAGGAGTTATTATCTATTTACTTTTCTATTCCCTAATATAACTTGCACTGTTTTCACCAGTGGGTCTCCAAAAGATATTGTCATTGCTTGAATCAGAAGATGCCGATGTGCAGATTCATGCAGTGAAAGTTGTAGCAAACCTGGCGGCCGAAGGTAGTGTTATGCTATTTCATCTTCAATGTTACATCTTTAGTTCATGTCTCTTACTACTTGCAATCTGTAGTTTGTTGAGCGTAGATGCAATCTGTTTGTTTGAGATGTGTAAACCTATTAAACATAGATATACCTCATTAGTTTTCTAATTGTAGGAGGGATGTGGTTACAAGACACATGAATGATAGCTTGTCAACTTTGTCTACATGTCTAGTAAAAGATATGCAAGTATCTCAACTTTTGGGATAAAACACGCAAAACTGCTTTGCATTATCTAAAATATAGTACTCCCTTGTTTCAAAATTCAGCATCTATCTTCTGTTGTTTTAGCTTTATCTAAAACATTGTCATTTTCCTAAGGAAGAATGTTAAGTATACCACATTACTCAAACCCCAATTATTTATTTAACACCTCACCATTCAAAGTGGAGGCATTAGTACTGATTTGTTGCTGTAAAGTGCCTCTAAGCCAGTGTTTGAAGGACAAGAATGGAGGTCAGTCAATCCAATTCTTTAATTTAAAAGTTCATTCAATTTAATCCATTAAGGCCCTTCATCATTGACCTTATAAAGAGTAGCATATAACTACCGGCAACCTAATGTATGAATATTAAAGAACAAAGTTAAAAACAAGCAGAAATGATGTTACATTACGGAGTTGAAAATTGAGAAATTCAAAAGAGGTAGCATCAAGTCCTTGAATGGTGGTGACTTTTCCTGATTCCATCAATTTCAGAGGCAAATCAGGAGAGAATTGTAAAAGCTGGTGGTCTACAATCTCTGTTAACTCTTCTTAGAAGCTCCAATGATGAGACAATTCACAGAGTTGCAGCTGGTGCAATTGCAAATCTTGCTATGAATGGTGAGCCTTGCATCACGTCGCGGACTAATGAATATTATGAGTTTAATATTTAATTCTACTTTTAATGTCCATTTTTTTCATACGCAAATCACTCTATGTTAAGTAAAGTCAATTCTTCAAATTGAACAGAGACAAATCAGGAGCTCATCATGTCTCAAGGGGGCATTACTTTGTTATCAGTCACAGCAGCCAAAGCTGAAGATCCTCAAACCCTTCGCATGGTTGCTGGGGCCATTGCTAACCTCTGTGGAAATGGTATTATTTGTTGCCTAACTGAATATTCTATGCTAAATTTCTTCGTATTTCAAGTAATTGTGGAGAAGATAATGTAAGAACCAAGGATATGGTAACATTTGTCTTCTGATATCAATTTCGAAACTGTTTCAGTTGATGTGGAGCGTTAACGATAAGAATGTTACTTTCTCCCTCGTAGTTGTGAAATTTCACCATTCTAAATTTGTTTAAATATGATACCTCAACTGAACTATTCCTCTCCCCTGGCTCCCTCCCCCTTCAGCCAAAAAAGAAAAAGAGAAGAAGAGCACTTAACAGTAAAACAAGAAGGAGGAAACAACTTCTATTCCATGAGAATTAATCAAGTATCGTCTTGGGTAATTGTATCCTGCTGTTAACATCTATTGGATCTTTTAACCTTCCACAGAAAAGTTGCAACCAAAGCTACGAGGGGAAGGTGGAGTTAAGGCATTACTAGGAATGGTCAGATCCCGACATCCTGATGTTCTGGCTCAAGTTGCTCGAGGAATTGCCAATTTTGCAAAATGTGAATCAAGAGCATACTCTCAAGGTTAGTTGTATACACTCTTGCTTTCGCTCTGCTCCTTTTCTTCTGCCTCTCCCTCAGTTCCTGCACCACCTATGAAATTCCAGAATAGATTTTACTGTGCTGTTAGCAATACTGTAGTCAGTATATTAGTGTTTGCACTAGTCTCCACATGTACACAGTTGAGCTGGTGTTTTGCATGTTCTAGTGAAGAAAGAAGTCTGACTACTATAGTTTCGTGGCACTGCTAATTATCTTACTATGACAGGAAGCAAGACAGGAAGGTCTCTTCTTATTGAAGATGGAACCCTTCCATGGATTGTACAGAATGCTAATAATGAAGCGTCGCCAATAAGGCGTCATATTGAGCTGGCACTCTGTCATTTAGCACAACATGGTAAAAAGTGGTTCTGATTTAGCTTTTCCCATTTTGCTTGAAACTGTGGATAGTGGTTCTGATTTAGCTTTTTCATGATTGCTTGAAACTGCAAATTGCAGAAGTAAATGCAAAGGATATGATCAAGGGAGGTGCCTTGTGGGAGCTCGTTCGTATATCCCGAGATAGTTCACGAGATGATATAAGGACTCTTGCATATCGCACGCTAACCTCCAGCCCAAGTTTCCAGGCAGAGTTGAAACGCTTGAGGATAGATTATGGTTGAACATTCACGTGTGTTATTGAGACGACATGGTTTCAGATATGGAGATAATAGTTATTAACATAGGTAGCTGATTCTTTTTCCGCAGAAACAATTGTTTTATCTTCAAGAGTTGAAACTGGTTTCCAATCTTCTTAAACTCTCGTTGATCCAGTGCCAGTTAGGGTAACAAGTTTGAGTTAACAGAAACAATTAATCTTGTAAATTTGCTTGTATTAGGAGGTAGGTATCACCTGAGCAGGATCATTATAATGTAAAGCTTTGATTTTTTTTTCGTCTATCAATTGAAGCGTTGCATTCTGGAAAGTAAGGTATATAGCCTCTGATACTACACCTATCTGATGATGTCATTGAATATAAGGTATGGATAAGGCTATTTTCACACTACCCTCCCTCGACCCTAAGGATTATACTGAGTATGTTACTGTTATTATATTACTCATGATGGGACACTTTGTTTCCGTCATCAGTTATGTGATTTATGCATTCTGTTTCTTCAAGGAAAAGCAGTTGTATTAATTGTTTGATGTGTAATTTTCATGTATATTGTTATGCTAAGGACGTTGTCTTTTATGTTTGTCAAGGACGTAGTTCTCAGTCACTGGAGCCCATTGATCGATGACTCCCTCCAAACACGGCTGCGTATTTGTGGTATCAACGTTCTAATCCTAAAGCATATTTTATAAGTTTATCTTCTGTCATTTCTTTCTTTATTCCTCTAAGTTATTGATTATGTCCTTTTGCATTTGAAAGGTTCTGTTTGGAGGTAGTGATAGTGACATTTGGATCTTGCATCATTTGAATGCAATAAATTTCGTAGCTAAATAACAAATCTGAGGCTACTCCTATTTGGTAATAGATTAGTGGTGAAGTTCATAGCTAATTCCTATTTCTTTCGTAGATGAGGAGCAAAAGTCAATATCTCAGGGGTTAGGGATTCATTTCGACTATAATAAAGGTCAAGCTTTTAATAGCTTTCAGTGATTCGATATTAATGAGCAATTTTTTATCAACTTGCATGAAATTAAAGTCATTGCGGCTTAGCATATTTTAAACTATTAATCTAAAGCGTTTTGATCCAAGAGGAGAGCGAATGGGTTACAACTTTATTTGCTTCATAAATAGCTAGCAACAGCTCATTTATAGACCTTACCTGATGGCTGATGCAAACACAAAAATCATATCTAATTTTATTTTTAACACGTTGACTTTTTACTTCATAAAACAAAATGGCTCTTTAAACTATCTGTGCTTCTTTCATTTGTGAAGTAGCAGTTAGTTAATGCAACTTTTGACGCTCCTCATGGGTCATCTGGAAACAGACGCTTTATGTTTTTAAACATAGAAGTTAGGCTACGTACATCCGATCCCTCCTCATCCCGCAATGAGCGAGAGCCTTTTGAGGCACTGGGGTATATTGATGTTGATGATGATGATGTTGACTTTTGGTAGGGACATTATCAAAATATTTCAGTAGGTCCATTATTCCCTTCCTATAGTAATTTCAATTTCCCAATTGATATAGACTTGAAAAGGATTTATAGATATCGAACTAGTAAATTGTAATAGAGATTCCAGAAAGTGACATGATGTTGTATGAATATACACATATATGCAAAAGATATAGAGAATGCCAATCATATAAAAGGTTGACCCTTTTTTATCAACCCTTTTAAAGACAAGTTGTCTCATCTTGAATTTTACACATTTAAATATTTCTTTAAAATATGTGTATACTACTAGGTTCAAATCTATGATGAAAAAAGAAAAACAAATATCGAAAATTCGAATGATTGAAGTTGAAGCAACTACTTTAGTAAATTTACCGTAGTGCAGTGGAGTGGAGCAGTCAGGGCACTTTCTTGCTGGATCTCGTTGGTGCCACCTAAACGGTACGTAGACGAATGTGTGGATTTCTGTTGATTCAAATCTTCTGGGAAGCTTTTGAACCTAGCGAAAAGGGGCTCTAAACCTTCACGCATGTGGCACAGAATAACAAGTTCAATATTACCAACATCTGACTTAACATTCTGGAGATAATTTTCAATTTAGAAAGGCAACCTTTGAGGCTCGAATAATGATAAAGTTTTCTTCATATGGCCTATAGATAGAATTAATTACTAATACTCGAATTAGGATAGATTACTTTATTCTGCTCTTTTGGGGTGTTACTTTAACAAAAGGATACTTGATGTAACACACATTTTGATCTTTAAAAAATACATTTTTTTTGCGTGATTCGACAAACATCCAAGAATATTTTTAAAGAATTTGAACAGCATAAATATATTGAGTGTTTGTATTTTATTTAGGAATAATTTTAAAAATATACAATAAATTAATTAATTTATGAAAAATATTAATCTCTTTTATTTATATAAAAAAATAGCCTAAAATTATAAAAAATATACATGATTATACAATATAACTTGTCAAAAAATCATAAAAAGTGCATATTGACCATACAATATTTATTATTTATACATGTGTTACACATTGAATATATATTACAGTACACTCAAAAACTGAATATAGTTTAACT
>JAOTQJ010000102.1:22445704-22464328 GCA_025642045.1 Solanum sejunctum
AGTCAATGCAACTTTCGACGCTCATCATGGGTCATCCGGAAACAGTCGCGTTATACTTTTAAACATAGAGGTCATGCTGCGTACATTCGACCCCCCTTATCCCGCAATGAGCGAGAGTCATTGAGGCATTGGGGTAATATTATTGTTATTGACCATAATTTTTTTATTTTGAAAAAAAAAATTACAATTTGACTATGATAATTTTAAATTCAACCTAAAATTTGAAAAAAACTATTTTTAATCTATTTCACAATTTAGTGGACCAATATCTTGTGCTTTTGAATTATCATAGTACTACATGATATTACTCGTAGTACTAAAAATTGTCACTATATCCCTTTTTTATTATATATTATTATATTTATAATATCCACAAGCTATAAGGTCCAACTTCTTGTCATTATATCCCTTTTTTATTATTCCTTATATACACACTGCGTTTGCCAGGATTGTGTTTTGTGTACGGCTAGATTTTTATTGAATTTCTTCAAGTGAAAATATTTATGTAAAATAGTTTCAATTAATTTTTGTTGGAAAGCTACACTAAACACTCATATGTACTATGACCAGGAGTATAACAGTTAGGAGGTTGTGGGTAATTTTATTTTATATGTATAAGTATTGAGTAATAAATTGGATTATTACTATTATCGATTATCCTCATTTTATTTGCTGTTATAAGCAATTGTTACTATCCCACCCACAATTATTACTCCAAATCATAACCGTCATAACTATCTAACTATCATTTACAATCATTATTACTATGATAGTTATTATTATTACAACAACATATCCAATGGAATCCACAAATAGATTTAGGGAAGATAAATGTACGCAGACTTTACCACTACCTCGTAGACATAGAGAGATTATTTTTCTGGAAACCCTTGTCTCAAAAACTCATAAGCAGAAAAACTAGATATAGAAAAATGAAAGGAAAAGAAATAGAACGAAAAGAGCGATATTAAAGGAAAACACATGATATTATGTAAATACGATAAAATTAACATATCAAAATGAAAAATGACAACATAAGATATATAGGCAATGTAAATACTCTAAGAGTGAACAAATACAAGACTAATGTGAACGCATCACTCCTCCTACTAACTTACTATATCACAAAGTCAATTAACGACCTACCCTTACTAATCTCTTAGCCCATCACTCCTTCTACTTTTTTATATCTAAGATCATATCACTGGTGAGATAAAGTTTAGCTATTACTACCATTCACCACAATTATACGCAACTTCCACTCTTAGCTACTACTATCATTCTCCACAATTATCAATAGCCACTTGCATTTACAATTACTAGCTAGTTAACATCACCACCACCACTATACCTACAATCAACACATTCCAAACGGCACCTACAATCATCATTATTACTCATCCCCGCCGTTAACTACTATATAATTTTTGATATTTTGTTGATATATCATTAGAAATTTAGCACATTTTATATTTATTATAGTTTTTAAATAATGACAAATTTTATACATTCAAACGTTAAAAAGATAAATAGCCTTAGTTATACAATATCTAGATATTCATATACTAATATTTTTGTATTTGAATACATATTCATATTTTAGACGTTTTAATTAAAAAAAAAGGATTTGACCAATATGTTGTGGTTAGTATACGTAATGATTTTGGCCCAACATTGAATTTGTTGCATCGCATTTGGCCCAAACATAAGATGGCCCTCAAAAAATTCTGAAATCGACATTTAACATTTTTATTTGAAAATTTGTTTTGACCTTTTGAAATGATTTATGTAGAGCTATTTACTGTGGGCTATTATATTTGAGAATTTGTTTTCTAATAATATGCATTTAACAGTTCTATTTTTGGGTCATAAAAATGATATCAAAATTAAATGAAAGGAGCTATTGCATTTATTTAGTTTTGACCATCATGGTTACAAGTGACATTGGTAGAGATTGTTTCGCCCTTAACTAGAAATCTTGTTTCAAATTTTGGGAATGAAAAATTTTTTGTTGAGAGCGTCATTTCCAAATGGGTCTTATAGTGCGCGATCCAAATTTAATCGGGACTCCACAGACTCCAAACACTGGGTGAAAAAACAAAACAAAAAAAACATTGGTAGAGAGGGAAAAAAATCAGAAAAGAAAGAGACAAAACAATAAGTTAAAATTACCCGTGTAATTCCAGTAAATTGGGTGGGTACAAAGGTAAAACCGTGGGGTAACTTTCTGACTTGAAAAGAAGAGAATCCTAAGAGGCACCTTAAATGAGAAAATAAATTAATATATTTTATGTCATTTTTTGGTCACCTGCTTTGGATACTTTTATCAAAAATCTATCAAAAGTAATTTTTTATTTTTTAAAAAATAATTATATTAGAAATGATCTCCCTATAAAAGTAATATAAAGTTGCATGAATAATCTATCGAAATGGTCACCCTACCAGGGAACAGGGGTGGACCTATGTGGGCGTCAAGAGGGTCACTTGAATTTATTGGACAAAAAATTACATTATATATATATAATAGATTTTCTAAATTTTTGTACGTATACTAATTTTGAACCATCTAAATTAAAGAGTAGAGATAGCCTAGTAGTACAAGACTGCACAACTTAAGCCAAGCTACCCAATTTTTTAAAATTTAATTCTTTGTTGGTGTACAGTGAAAACGTGATGGAGAAGTAGTAACAATGATCTCTTTTTGGAGTTTGTATTTTATACTCTAATTCACAAATTCATATTGAGAAATATTAACAATAATCTCTTTTTGGAGTTTGTATTTTGTACTCTAATTCACAAATTTATTGTTTTATTTTTGGAACCCCTGAATAAAAATCTTGAATTCATCATTACTACCTACCACATAAAAGAAGAATTAAATCATGCGTACAATCTACGTTCTCCAAGTTTGAAACTATTACTACGTACCCAAGGAAATAAATTAATATTTTTTTTTGTTTCCCAAGATATATCCCTAGCCAGTAGCCGTGAGACTAATTCTCCGTTCCACGGTCAACGCACTAAGCGGTAGAAAATTAACCACAAATTTTTTTTCATTCATCAGAGGTGAAGATCGAACCCCCCAATCTTTTGCTTAAGGGATAAGGTGTTGAACCACCACATCAACCCTCGTGGTTAATTAATGTTTCTTTTGATATTGTATTGGTAAATTTTACCAACCAAAATGCCAATATGTTTATTAGATTTTACATTATAAGATCGCATAGAGCATCATAATTTTCATAGTATTAATTGCTAAAACTATTATTCAGAATTTGATTTCACTTCCAAACAAGTCTACCCTAGTAAATGTCTTTACCTTATGGAGCCAAGACATAAATGAGCAAGCTCAAAAGATACTCTATTAGACTTTTTTCCCCAAGTAGGTGTAATTGCATTGCCATTAACATCTACACTAAATCCCTCATTTGAAATCATTCAATCAAAATGTCCATAAAGTTTTAAGGATTCAAATCAAATATAATAAGTTAAATGGCATTACCTGTTAGGGTCGATAGGAATTAGGTATCATGTAGAAGCTAACAAAGCAATCTCGAAAGATCACGATTATAAAGATAAATAATAAACATATCATAAAGAGACACAATAATTTAATATGATTCAGTCAATCGACTTACATGCATAAGAGAAGATGAACAATTCACTATATAAAAGACACTACAAAATATTGAGAAAAATAACCTCATCAATTCACTTGGATACAAAGAGATTCACATAACTATTATGCTAACACTTATGACTCATTGCTTCTCTCCCTACATAGAACTTTCACCCTTATGGTTACATTGTGAATGCTATTAAATTAGAATGAATGAACCTATATTTACAAAGTCATAAACTTTTTTCTATTAGAAAAAGGATTCATCAAATATGAATAAATAATGTTTTTTTCTTTTCTTAAAAAGAAAATTCCAATTATGATATGAAACTCATGGCAAAATCTCAACATTATCAACTGAAATCAATTAAAATTAAAAAGACAAAATAAAATAACAATATTAATAATACACATAAAATCCTTATGATATATAAATCAATTTGATTATGGTTTTTTCTCTAAATTGTGTGAACACAATATTATTTTTTCTTTCATTAACATAAAAGTCAAATTGATATAGATTTCATATTCAATTAAAAATTGTCACTATATATTTTTACAATAAAATAATAGGTACTTGCGATCCATCTCTTTGATGATTTAAAAATACTTTTCATTTGAATAGAGAGGGACAGTAGGGGCCCACTTCAGAAAACCTGACAAACGAACAAACCGTTAAGGGGTAAAGTCGCAATTAAATTGAAAAATAGGGGTTAAAAGTGAACACATGTCAAAATTCTGAGACTTGTTTTGAGCCGCCCGAAACAGAGCTCAAACTCCAATGGGAATTGGCTTTTTTGCCCAAAGACAAACAAATTATCCTATTTGCCCCCCGAAATGACAATCCAATCCTCATCTCTTTTTAAATTTCAAAAATTCACATCCGTTTATTCTGACAAAATGATATAATAATTTGGAACTTTTTGTTGAAAATTACTTGTCAATGCCTTATATGATTTTTGAATGATTTTTTAGATACTCTCCACTTTTGAAATTCAATGTTTTTTTAAGTTGTTGTAGATTAATATTATTTGCAGATTAGTTATTAATTAATAGTAAATTTTCATTATGACATTAATAAATATATCATTATTATACCAATAATTCCTCCAATTTGAAGAGAAATTTGAAATCAAGCTTCTTTTCAAGTAGACAAACGCGTCGATTTTAGTAAAATACAATTTTTAATTTATTTACGATGGAAAAAATCAAAATGACTCTTTAAACTATTTGTGTTTCTTTCAATTGTGAAGTAGCAGTTAATCAATACAACTTTCGATGCTCATTATGGGTGATTCGGAAAATAGTCGCGCTATGTTTTTAAATACAGGGGTCAGACTGTATACATTCGACCTCTCCTTACCCCACAATGGACGAGAGCATTTGAGACATTGAGGTAATGTTATTGTTATGAGATTCAGATAGTTTAAAGAGGATCATCATAATTCCTCTCTTCTTGTGATTTAATAATATACTATATCTTATCAGTGAACATCTTTTTTTTTAGTATAGATTTAGATTCAACGTTAATAAGAAAATAAAATGAAGTATCTAACAAAATAATCTTAGTCTTAAAGTTATGAGATCACCACTTTCCTGTAACATTCTCATCATTTAATATCACTTGCCCTTGAATAATAAAAAAAAAGATCACATCTCTCCATTCAACAAACATTTGAAAATTTAAGTTAAGGTCTCGTATTTATTTTTTAGCAAAGCAAAAATACCATGTGATTTCTTTCGGTCTTCTAGTATTGATGAACAAAATTATCTGATATTTGCTATTAATAAGAGGTTAAATATATTCTATAAAATTTAGTCAAGACTCAAGCAGTTGCGGAACTAGAATTTTGACTGAGAAATATTAAAATTTAAAGAAATAAATCGTATCGAAGTCAAGAGGTGTCAATATGTAATATCTCTATATAAATAACTTTTTTACCAAGATAAAAAGTATAATTTTTTTAATGAAGGAATATCAATTGATACTTGTCAAATATGTGGCTCCGTCACTAGACTCAAGATGCGCGCAAACTAGTCCGACTAGGGTTTTATTAAAAGAAAATACCGCTAGTACTTGAGAAAATCAACTCAAAAGATGACATAAAAAGAGAGAAGGGGGCATAGTCGTCAAAGCATAAAAAGTTTTCTAACGTTATATAGTCCCAACCCAATCGGACCCCGCCCATACCCATCTTTTCAAAAATTCGGATCTTTCTGAACGTAATCAGTCGCCGCTACCAACAAGTCTCACTACTCACTGGTAAATAGTACTACTCCTTCTTTCTCTTCCCAAATCTCCATGAATCGTTACGTCTCTTCTCTTCTTCTCCTTCTTCCATCTATTTCTCGTTTTTCTATGCACTGATAGGGCTTTTTCCTTCTCCATTATCATCGATTCCAGTGCTTTTTTTCCATATCTCGCTGCTCAAGATCACAATCGCTGTGTGAGAAATCACGCTTAGTGTGTGTTTTCAAAATCGACGGTTATCGGAGACTGTGCGATGGGAGAAATGGAGGAAGAGATGGAGGATATTGTTGAGTATACGTTTACAGCGGTGGAGATTGACCTCGATTACGAGTTTGATGCGCCTCGTTACTTTGATTTAGGTTGTGATGAGTCTTTGCCTGAGACTCGTCAAGCTGAGAGTTGGTTTGAATCTGCCGGAAGCTATCCTCCATCTCGTAAGTGTTTTTTTTTTCCGGTGCTAAATTTTGGTGTTTATTTGATTTATTAGAACTTGTATTTCATTTTCCTGCGATTACTAGCTGTATTTCTTAAAGCGATTAGACTAGACCTTGCTTTGTTTGTGTTTTATGCATTTTTGCCTCGAAGCTGTTTGTGTGATTCAGAAGTCAGAACCCGCGACTCACAGGTAAGGATCAACTTCTTCTGTTGCGATGATGCTAATGCTATGTTTCTCACTTTATATGTTTTTGTATTTTTCGCTTTTTCCCGACAGAATTTTGAACTTTTCCTGTTCATCTGTTTTTAAAAATATTTTTGTTTTTCTAACTAAGCTAGTGATTGGGTCAGCGTGATGCACTAAATGGACTGTGTTTCAGCAAAAGCCTGACCACAAGTGTCTTATGGACTGTGTTGCAGCAAAAACCTGATCATAAGTGTCTATTATATGTAACTATGGTATTATATAGGAAAATTCAACATTTTCTCATTTCTTTTATTTTCATTTTTGTGGAAAATTTTAGTTTTAGAGCTATGTCTCTGTCTCCCAGCTACAAGAAAAAACAGACTCTCTATTTCTATGAGATAGCGATAAGGTATGCATACATTATAATTTCCCAAACTCCACTTGTGGGATTGGATGTTGTTGTTGTTGTCGACTCTGTCTCTCAGCTGGGAACTATTTTCTAATAAATGAGCTGGAATTTCATCTATACTATTTTCTTTGATGTACTGAGCGTTATATGACACTGTTTTCTTTTCCAACTGTACTTTGCTTACATTTTGGTAAAGGACCTGCCTAACATGCCTAAAGTTAAACGCCATTCTAGTATAGAGTTTGGATCATACACACCACGTGTGTTGGATTATCAACTCTGTATAAGAACATTGTTTATGGAACACTATGACTGATAATGTATTTGTTCTCTATTGTTCAAGCTTTTGTCACCAGGTTAATTTCGAAGGAGGATGTTTTTCTGGAAAACATTAATGTATCTCCAAAACCCAAAGTTGAAGTGAACATGAGTATGTCTGATAGTGATTCTGATATAGAGGTCGAGCAAGAGGTTCCTGCTGTAATAAAAGGTGTTTATTTCACATGTTATACCTCCTTATCTTTGACTTGAATTTTGTGCTCTGCTGTTATAAGGGAAATGTAAATGATCTTTCATTGGTGTTGAACATTTCTTTTAGAAGTTCATTTACCGAGGAGCAAGCCACTTCTTGACATTGATTGTGATGCTTGATAAATAGAAGGTGAAGGGAACATTTGATTCCTTCACCTAGTTGTGATAAACTGGTTTATTTGTCACACCTGGTCCTTCAGCTTTATGTGGTTTTTTGTTTACTAAAAATGACAAGTGTTTTTTCAAGTTGTTTACTTTACTTTTAAGCAAGATTTGATGATTAATCCCACCTTTCTTGTACTGATGTTGATGCTACTTGTAATCGTCTCCTCCCTTTGGCCCGTGGTATGAGTCACTGCCTTTTGGATGTTACAAAAGGATTTGTCTCCCAAAAACTGTATTAATGCACAAATGGTAAGACTTGAAACAATAATTTTCATGTACTAAATGATATGCAAAAAAACATGAATAGTACCTCATGCTGAACTTAATTGGTGTTCCCCGTCATTATGTCTCCGTCACCAGTTCTATTTACTGATTTAAACCTATGCCCAAAGCGACCTGCTGTCCACTGGTGTAAATGCATCAAGCTTTTTTTTTTTTTGATGAAGTAAGATGTTGTCATTGATATATGGCAACTGGAAAATCCATCGAGCTTTTTTAATTTTTTTTAGTGTGTAATTGAAAAAGTTACGAGGAAGTTGAAAGCCATGATTCATTGGCATCAACATGCATGTAAGAGGGGCACTCCTCTCTTGACAATATAAATTGAATACTACCGCCTTTATCTTTATGCCTGCAGGCACTGAAAAAGAGGTTTCACTCTGATATACTCAAGTTTCCTTTCTGATCTTCTTTTACAGAAGGCGAGGGCAAATATGCAGGAATATCTGCTAATTTAGAAATTAGCAATGCCGAGAAACTTTTAAATCAACTGAGACAGCTACCTTCAGGTGCTTATAATTTCTACTTTGACAGTTGTAAATGACTAAATTTTAATGTTTGTCGTGAAGAAATATCTATGACATGATTAATATTCCACCCGTAAAATTTAGAATATGTTCTTGTCCTGTCATGACTCAAGTAGGTCAGTTGTGTGATAAGTATATGATTTTTGAATGGCCACTGCTGATGGTACAATTGTTTTTCCATGCATCCATGTTACACTAGGTATCGAGATGTCTTTTTACCCTTATAGTGCACATCTATATCTGATGCCATCGATTGGCAGGGCTGACTTTCTACAATCAGATGGCTAAAGGTGCCACAGGAGGTAAAACCAAGTGCGCAGGGAAGCCATCTTGTCCCAGGAGCTCAACCCTCATGAAACCCACTGCAAGTCACTTAGCCAAACAAAATCTACCTCGTCCAATTGGTGAATCGAGGTTGGTACTAACATGCTAGTATCTTTCTTTCTGATGCATGCATCATCTTGGAATTCCTGATTTTCTTTGCATTCTCTGTTTAAGTGCAGACCAACTTTTTTTTAGTGTTTTTCTGGTGATCTTTTTAAAAATTCCCAAGAGCAAGGACGTGCAGATCTATAAACTGTGGGACATCTTCTAAATATGTTTTGTTGTTTTTTATATTCCACCTTTTGGTGAATGGTAAGCCAGCTCTTGCAAGTTAGCAGAGAATGACCTTGTTTGATCATACAGCTGTTCATCACTGCCAATACTTTACTGGTTTGTGGTCTCCTTGAAAACTTTTCTCTTGTATGCTAGGTTACCCACATTTTTGGTGGAAAAAAATGGAACAAGTTCAACTGTGATCGAGACTCAAGCTGCCAAGAGACAAAAGCTTGAGAGTGGCCATCTACGGAAGGTATCATTGGTATTTTCTGCTCTATGGTTTTTTCTTCTTCTCCCCTGCATTATGCTATACCAATAAATGAGTATGTGCATCTATTCTTTACTGCTTCCACTTAAGTATTTCTTTTTACATCACCAGACTCAACTCTATGAATTTGTGGAGTTAAATCTGTTGCAAATTAATTGAATAAAATTTAGAGGTTAAGATTTTACAGGGGGAAGTATTACATGTTGGAATTCTAATATTATTAAGTAATGGATATGGAGGTAGTGGCAAGGTCTGCGTACAATCTACCCTCCCCAGACCCCACTTGTGGGATACTACTGGGTATGTTGTTGTTTTGTTGGATATGGAGAAAACAATTCTACACAAGATTTCCATTCTTTCTGGAAGGAAAATACGACCCTTGCCAGAAAAGCAAATTTTCAACATTACTTGGTCTTCACATCTAGTCACTTGACCAAGGTTCTTTTCCAGCTGCGCAATCTCGAGAACTATACAAATGCTTCATCTCTTCCTTTTAGTGCTCAAGTTCTGTTTACGTGTTTATGGACTTTTGGCATCCCTCTGATGCTAGGGTGCTCAAGTTTTCATGAAAAGTATCTTTTTCTGCATTACAGGTTGCTGAAGCGAAGCCTGTATTTAGTTTTGTTCACAAGGCACCTAAGCGAGTAAGTATTTGCTCTCTATTCTATTATCTATAAATGCAGAGAAAAAGTTAAGTGTCGTCCTGCCTGTACAGCTAAAGACTTTTTGTGGCTATCTGTTTCCATTGTTTTTGTCATGTCTGTCCTTTATATATTCCCTTCACCTGTGATATCTTTTGTTGAGTTAACCTTCCCTATGTCCTTATATACACACACACACACAACAAAAAAGGACAAAATCTTGCGTCTACTGCTACATTTGATCATGTTTACTCTTTTATATTTTCCCTATACCTATTGCATTTTTGGTTGATTTGAGTAGTTCAAAGTGCAAGCTCCCATATTTTTTACTTAAAAGATGTCACTAGCAACGTTTGCCGTACGGGGTGTGTGGATAGGCTTTTTTTAAGTTACTTAAAAGCCAAAAGCCAAAAATCAAAAGTAGGTAAATACCTACTTTTGGTTTTTGGCTTTTTAATGTTCTTATGCTAAACTAAGGTGCTTAAAAGCACGTTATGTCTTTGCCAAACACATCTAAAAATTAAAAAGTGCTTAAAAGTCAAAAGCACCTAAAAATAAGCCAATCCAAACACCGACTTAGTATTCAACTGTTGGCCAGGTCCACTATTGAGTTGCTGAATAATACCTCTAGTACAAAGTTATGGTAATCCCTAGTCTCTGATTGAGTTCTGACACATTTTGTGAACTATCTTGCAGGATGGAAAAGTTGATGGCGACGATACAGTGGCGAAGCCCCGCATTACTATTCCTAGAGAGCCTGCACTTCAAACAAGTCATAGAGCACAAAGAGCAAGGTTGACCTCATTTACTGGTTTCCTTTATCTTATCCTGTTTGAAATTTGTTGTCACATTTTAGCATAATGTTCCAATTTCAGGCCAAAAGGTAATGAAGAAGCAGAGAATTTGCTGCCGACAGCTATACGTAGATTCAAAGCTCTTCCACTGAATAGAAAGGTTAGTAAGCATAGTTTCTTTGAGGCAATTGCCTCTTCTGCATGTTATTAACAGCTGTCTATCTCACAGATCTTTGAAGGTCCTTCTTTGCCCCCAAAAAGAAGTAATCCACAACTTCCACAGTTTCAAGTAAGGATTCAGATTGGTGTCTTTGCTTCTTGTTCCTGATCTAAGATTTACCCTATGGCTATGGGCGCTAGTCACATATATTCCATGATTTCCCACTTATGACATTGATTATAATCATAATTTCCACAAACAAGTGAATTAAAATTTCTACCTTGACACTTTGGTTTTCAGGAATTTCACTTGAAAACATCTGAGAGAGCCGTGCAACATCGTTCAGCCGTTTCAACTTATGCTGCCAATTCTTCTTCTAGAAATGACAAGGTTACACATCAGTTCTTATCACGAGGGGTTTGTGCTTATGCACAAACAGTCTACTCTATTTTGCTTAAAGACTGAACCAGTGAAATTGGAAAATACTAGTGGCAACATCAAGCTTTGGAAACTGTAGTTGGATTTGGTGGCTTCTTCCAATATGGTTTTTTCCAGCCTAAAATACTAGTGGCAACATCAAGCTTTGGAAACTGTAGTTGGATTTGGTGGCTTCTTCTAATATGTTTTTTCCAGCCTAAAATATTATCTAAAATTGCACTATTGGTGAAGTCTTACAAATGACCCGCCATCTTTTTTGGAGTCTATCTTAGTCTAAGTTTGAGTTTGATTGTTATTGGAGTGGATAAAATTAAGAGTGTTCATAAAGAAATTCAGTTATTTGAATTCAAATTGTTTGCATTATTATTACTGATTGATAAAATATTTTGTTGCAGGTGTTGCAGAAAGCCAATACTAATTCAACCATGGAATGCGGAAATAGAGAATTCAGAAGGTGAATCTTGATATCCTTGTGAATGTTGAGAAGCAGCAGCCTTTGTTGTTATCATAACATTCTATGTTGTTCTTCTTTTACATTTTCAATTTATCTATTTTTCAGTTTTAAATATTGGTTGTCAATGCTTGTAAATGCAAATTACTTTAAGGTTGGTGGTGACTAAGAAGAGTGAACTTTTGTATACCAGAGTCAATCATGTAGAGGCTCCAAAGCAAGAGGAATCGGTGTCCACCTACAAATTCAAAGCTCTTCCCCTTAATAAAAAGGTACATTAGGAAAGATTAGGGAAGTTTTGATATATGGAGTTCTGGGACCTGAACAACTTTTTGGTTTATGTAGATTCTATCAAGTAAAGGAGACATTGGAGTGTTCCGAAACACCAAGAGGGAAACCACAGTGCCAATGGTCCACACACGTCTAGTTTTTTTCAGTTTTTTTTTTTTTAAAAAAATATTCCAATAGTGATTCATGGATTGCTTTGCCTCTGCCACAGGAGTTCAATTTTCATACTGTAAAGAGGATTCATCATAATCCGCCAATTGATTTGTTTAATAAGGTTCGTATTCCTACATCTTCATGTTGATGTTCCTATACTGTACGTTGTTTGGTGTTTCTTTTTGGACACAATATTGCAGCAATTACTACAAATTTTTCTAACCTTGTGTTGTAGCTCGTCTAATTGTTATTAATCTTTATTTTTAATCAGCTCTCTCTTGCATCTGAGCCCCAACAAGCTGGGGGAGTGCAGTCAAAAGCACAAAGACCATCCTACCTTCTGTCAAAGGTTCCATTTGTTTCTTCATTTTCTTTTTCTGATCTTATTTAGTTGAACATTGTCTGGATTTTTGATTTTGTATGGCTTTATGGTACAAGGGCTCTAAAGAAAATAGATGGGCTTATGTCCAACAAAACCATGAGGTAAGCTGTTTATTCCGTGGTTGCTAGCTTTTCCCATCTCCATTCATGTTTCTAATAGTTTTTTCAAGTCAGCAAAATTTCAGCGTTATATTTAGGATATACGTCAATCAGCTTACAAAATTCTTCTTTTTAAGATAGTACACATGGAGACTGAAAAACTAGCTGATCTCAAAAGCAAAGCCAATTTAGTTCGGTAGTGATATGGGGATAAATGAAGTTTGTCAGGTCTCTAACACAATCAACAGGTACAAGCTTTGCTTTCTCTTTTTCTTTTTTGTCAATAATCGCAAAATCTCAGAGGGTTTGAAGATGTGACACGGGTCTAGCCCACGCATCTCTTACATCCTGGGGCATTTTTGCTATTTCTTCTCATATGATTACTCAGTAAGTGTATTTTGAATACTTGTAGGTGTTTGGGTTTTTTATGGACACAACACAGCACATTTCTGGACGTCGATGAATACCTTTTGCTTGATTCAAAAGGCAGACTGAGATGATGTAGCAACCACAATACATAACAATTGTCTGATATTGTCAAGTGCATTTGAATATATAGAAGCTTTATAACTTATGTAAAAATCACTTCCTACAGATGTAAACCATCAGAGATACGAACAGCATTGTTAATCACCATGTGAATAAAAATGAGCAAGTTTTTGTTTAGTGGGAACTGTTCAACTTATTCGTTAATTTGCTTTGATTCTGATTTTTGTGTTTTTTCCATGAGGGGAAAGTATTGTATGAGCTCTCAAAGAACATTTATATCTGATGACATCGTTAAATAATTGGCTGAGGTACTACAATCAAGTTTCTCTGATTGTGTACCAGTAAATGAAGATGTGAAAAAATTATAAATTTAATAGAATCCTCTTTTTTGGCTAATGTCATTGTTCAGACAGCTGAGATTACATTCTGACTATAGTTGCTACAGAGAAGGCAAGGCTACCTCTGACCGTTAAATAATTTTGCTCTTTTCTGGTCACTGCAATTGTCGTTGCTCATCCTCAGCGTAGCAAGACTTTGTTCCTTTATATATTGCTGCCAACTTCTCTATTATACATTTATGCAGCGTGATTATTGATTTACGATCATTTCTCCTCATCAGAGGCGCACTCTTTGTCTCCTGAATTATGTTTCCCTATTGATGTGACAAATGAAAGAGGTGAATGTTTTGTCCAACGCTTCATCAAAGGCTTCTTATCCTTTCTGTATCTTTTCTTTGTTATTATGGCAATGGCAAGATCATTGGGGAACAGAGTTTTCCAAACAAAAGCATGCAGAAGGGTGGAGACAAATAAAATGCAGACCATTGTTGTAGACATGAACGAAAGGGCCAAAGCCAATGCCTTGGTTATGAAAGAAGGAACCTCCTCTGCATACTTAATGGTTGCTATTGAAACTGTGGTCATTGGAAAAGTATATGACCACCACGCAACTGAAAATCTGCAGATAGTGTCAATATATTAGTTAATTATTTTAATTCTGTTGTGCTGTTCTATACTTCTATTTCAAGGACAAGAAAGTGACCTGAATCCTGTGAAGAAGTTGGGACGTACAACCAACGATAAGTAGAGAAATAACGAAATGAAGTAGCAGGTCCTTGACAAGCCATCAAATTCATCATATATAGCACCCCAAGCAAGGCTGGCAGCAGCTGGAGTAGCAATGAACATGGAATAAACAGGGTGCAGTTCTTTAGGCAATGCTTCACTCGTTGGCAACCTTTGATATAATGTGACAAACACTACAAGGTAATGTGCAAAGCCAATCGACCACAAGAACTTTCCAGGCTCCTTCCATCCCACTTTGGCAGCCAAAATGGCCCCCACGAAATTCCCGATTACAGAGAGGTGAGATGATGGATTGGCTACTTTACAGAGACGTCTTTTTCCACCCGAAAGCCATTGGCCATAGATTTTGAGATTTAGGAAGAAGATTGGTGCCATGAAGACACACCAGATGGCAGGGTGAAGAGTTCCTGATACTGTTTTAGGTGGTGCACCTATAGCTAAAAACATGCAGACAATCCATGGAGCACAAAAGAAGTTGACCCTCACTGGATGAAAGTATTCTCTCTTTATAGCTTCAAAGTAAAGTGCACATTTGAACATGTAGGTTGTGAAGACCGCGACTAGAACCCCCACGGCTAACAGCCAAACCACAAAGTTAATGAAAAGCGGAACATGGAGGAATTTGGTGACAGGACTCAACGCAAGAGAACGCCAGAGGATGGCTTGACTACTAAGGCCTAGGCAGATACCAAAGCAACCAATTGGGAACCTGAGCAAAAAAGGCCATTTTTCATCTTTTGGAAGAAGAATGTCCTCAGAATCCTGCAGAAAAGATTGTTATATTAACAACATCTATGCACTGGCAGCGCAAAAGAACTTCTATAACTATCAGGTCATCTAAAAGATAACGGCAGACAACTGTCCATAAAAGGTGCTCGCAGGATTAGTAGCCTGACAAATAATTACAAATGTGTTAGGTATGGAGGATGTTTTCCAATTTTCTTATTGTTTGGCTGGTCAAAATTTTTAAATATTAGGAAATCAAGTTTGTTAAAATTAAAGAAATGACTTCTCTGGTGAAAGTAGAGGAAACAAGTTATATTGAGTGGAGTACCACACTGATCGCCACCTCCCATCCTCCAACAAACCTCATTCCCACCCCCATATTGTTTGAATAGATTAGATACAAATGTTTTTGCATAATATTTTTCTGCATACTTACCAAACACCACAAAATGAGTCAAAGGATCGCTTAGTTTCCAGGAAAACATTTTCCTTCGTACCAAACACACCCTATATGTTATCTACTATAATATGTTTTTTCTTCTTAAAATCGATAGTTTAAAATTAACAGTTCTACGCATACATCATTGAAGTTTTGGATATGAAATGTTGATACTCCCCCCTTTCCAATTTCTTCGTTTTTACTTTCTTTTTTAGTCCATTTCAAAAAGAAGATCTCTTTTTTTTCTTGACTTCTTTCTTATTTCAACTTTCCATATGACATGATTAAAACATCACAAGATAAAATAAACATCTCAGTATATTCTACTTATCTTTAGTTGATGACACATGATTAACAAGTCCTATTTACTTTTTTAAACTATCTGTCAAGTTAAAATCAGACGAACAAATTGAAACAGAGGGAGAGTACTGATAGTTACCTTGACTTGATCAAGTTCAGGTCCTGTAAGGGCATCAAAGTATCTTCCAGCAGGAACACTCTTCTTGACATGATCATCAAGTCCTCCTTTGGCATTATTGTTCTGAAGTTCAATTCCACTTTCTTTTCTAAGTGGTATCTTTGAGGATTGCCTTGCAATAGTAGATTTAGTCCTGAACATGTTGAAATCCCCTTTATTTCTTGCTTCAATACCAGTTGTCCCATTGACACCAAATCCTCCAAAACTATTGCCACTCCTTCCGAGTATTTTTCGCTCATTTTTATCTTTAGATGTCTCTCCATTGAGTACAGAGAACCCTGTCTCTAGTGAAACTTGCCTACTGAATTTCCTAGGAGGCCTTTTCATTTCTCTATTTTTAGTAGGCCGGTTAGATTTCGTGTCTGTTTTATCAGCCATCGTGGAAATGTTGCTGTTTTCTTCCTTGTCTTCTTCCTCTTCATGTATGTGAACAAGATGGTTTCCTACAGAATCTGATGCTACATTCATTTTGCGCCCCCCTTCAGCGGTAAGTGGACGCTATAATAAACTTCTTTTCTTTATTGATCGTCAAACATGAGAAGGATCACGAGATATGTGCAAAAAAGAACTTGTTTTAGGTGGTGGTTGCAAACTTGGATGATTAAGGTGGAAAATATTAGCTAGTGAATGCCCCAAAAAAGTGCAACTTTAATGAGGTTTCTCGTGAGGAAAGACTTCAACATAAGCAATTTGTGGTGTTTAGAGACACCAGAGCAATTGTTGAGGTATTCAACTTGACTATGTTTCTAATTTGAAGGTTTTGTGAAAATTAAACAAGTGATGCTTGTGTTTGAGAGGCAGAGTTTCTTGCATGGCACGGGTCTTTAGTCCAAAAGAAGGGTAATGTAATCCTCCCATTTTACATCGCACAATTTCCTTCTTAGTTCGTCTATAAAAGAGTGTCACCTTACTTGAATTAGAAATAGTGAAAATTTCTCTGTTATCTTTAATGAAATGATTTTCAACCATACAAATATCTATTGATGATTTTAGACTACAAGTTTGAAAAGTATTTTTTTCTTAAATATCATATCAAATCAAATAGTATCACATAAAATAGGACGGAGGAATAAGATTTAATGTCATTGGTTATGGACTTACCTCATAACTAGGGTGGCCTAGTTTAACTTAAATAGTGACATTTGGCCATAGTGAATTCAATTGGTAGTCGAGTCTTGGTTATGACTGCTAAGGGTCATAGTCTAGTTGTCTCAATTCAGAACTTTTCACACAATATTGGCAAATCTAAGATTTAAAATTTATAAATTTTTACGACGATCTCAAAAATTAATATATGATCATAACAAAGTTCATGTTCAAGTATTTATAAGTTTTAATAAATTTCTTAATAGATATATAAAAATTACCAGATTCATGTGAATCGAGAAAGGCCGCTATAGATATGCCTCTATACTTAGATCCCTGGAGGAGCCAAAGGTTCTAATAAGGGAATTCAAGAAAATGCAAGAATGCTGGACTTAATAATTCAAATTTGAAACCCAAGATGATTCTTGGTTAGAAATTATTTTTTATATCATCAGATTCAACAATCTATAATTGTATCAAAAAAGTCTATTTTAACCCTCTTTTGCATTGTGTAATTTTTGACGAAGTGATTCATTTAAAATCCCTAGGCTTGGGAGCATGCTATTTCGGTCCTATTCTAGAAACTTCTCGTGTTATCCTTCCCCCAACCCAAACTCGAACCCGAACCCGATCCCAAATTTTAATAAGTATATAAATAAACATATTGAAAAATGAAGTCTTTGTTTACAAAAATATCACATGATATGGGATTTTAACTAGTTCATCAGGGTCCATTCATTGCTTGCTAATATATGGACAGGAACCAATGTAGCCTCATGGTATGAGTGGTGAGATTTCACTTGCAAATCCTTATTGAACATGCAATGCAACTAATAAATTTCTAGCAGCATATAGTTTTATGTTTTGTACTAACATTTAAGTCAAAGGTCTTTCGAAAATAATTTCTTTAATTCCATGAGATAGTGGTACGATCTGCATACATTTTATTCTTTCTAGACCTAACTTGTAAGATTTCACTGAATATGTTATTGTTGTATAGATAGGATTGGGAAACGACTCTACTCCTTGAAGTAAACTAGGAATCAGGCGGGACTAGTACAAAATAAATTGGAAAAATTACACGGATAAACAAACATATACTAGTTAATTAGCTAATATAGCTATAACTTGAATTAATTACTGCTCGCGACAAACATCTTGCTATAATTAAGTTTGAGTTTTGTATAATTCGCGCAATTATACAGAAATTGTGCACGAATCAAATTGTATAGCGAAATATACTTACACTATGAATTATATAGCGAAATATACAAACATTATACAAAAATTGTGAATTGTATAGTGAGTTATACAAATATATTACTATGCGAATTATACAAATGTTGCTATAACTATAGTTACAAAATATAATTATTCAAACTATAACTATAGAACATAATTAAGATATTTTTGAGTGGCTATATACAAAAACTTCCCCATAAAATTTCCAAAATGTTTAACAATATGGGCCTTTCAAACAATCCAACAACAGCCTCTTTTTGTTGATGAGGCCCAGTCCAGTTAATGCCTCCAACTTTTGTAGGCACATACTACGTTATTATTTCTTATATAGAATTTTGAGGAGAGTTGGTAAGGTTGCATCTGAATTAGAGATGCCTATGGGAATGGATATGGTTCATTTGGC
>JAOTQJ010000102.1:22469788-22504417 GCA_025642045.1 Solanum sejunctum
CAAAGTCAAACACATTATGTTGACAAAGAAATTCTTTTTTGTTTGCTTGTAGAAGTTTTGCATTCATGTTGAAGATAAATACTAATAACTAAGATGCAAGTGGATATTAAGTGAAATTTGATGCTGTTTTCTTATACATTTTTGAATGTTTTTTCCAAGCAATGCTTCAATAATTGGCAATCAAGATTGTTGGTTGACAGAGCAAATGGTACTGTCAAAAAGAAGATTTAATTGGCCCTTCAATTTGCTAAACAAGAAAGGAAAACTTAATCATTATTATAGCCTTTTATAACAAGATTGATGCATTTAATAGTATGGCCTAATGATGGATATAATTTTGAAAATTAAATCATCTTTTTCCCTTTTGATTTAAGTCTTGGGGGCCATTTGGATATCCGGGTCATAATCTTAAGATTATAATTTTGGAATAGCCTTTTATAGAGTTACTCGATATATGTGTTCGTGAGAAATAGTAAATACTAAATAAAATAATTAAAATATTCATAACTTGACATTATTGTGATTAAAAAAACGACTAGCTTCATTGTCTAATTCATTACCTCATAATTTCAAATTATTTATTCCTTCAATTTAACTGTAACTAGAAATATCACAAAAGAAGGGATATCGTTTGGTTACAAGGAGAAACTCAACCTCAAATCTCTAGAAGAATTACACAATCTCCAATTGAACAACTTCTACTAGTAATTAGTAATTTATTGATAGAGCAATGGAGAAACTGATCGTGTTTAGTTCTGAATTATGATCTATGTTGCTCAAATTTTTTAAAAATATCGACTCGTGCATGTTGGATATTTTTTAAAGTAATGCATTTTTTGAGTATCTGACATGAATGTGACAGTATTTATGAGTCCGAACAACATAGATTTGTTGTTAATTCCACACACTTTCTTGAACGCTGGCGGCCTCTATGCATGTGCTTCTCACAATATTTCTGATTTTGGACAACACTTTTGCTACATCTCCATTTCTTGCCATCAGTCCTCCTACATCTTCTTGGCTCTGCTTCCATGCTACTTTTATGTTCCCAACACAAGTTTCCATACCCCATCACTCAAAAGATCTCAGAAAAAAAAAATTAGTACTTTTTGATTTATATTATCAGTCTTCAAAAATTTTTGTACATTCATTAAAAGAATAGAGCTTAAGTTATATGCATTGTCAGCCATGTGTATAATCGTTCATTGGAAACATTTTCGTTGAAAAATTATACTACTAGGTAAGTAGAATATAAATTAACTCTGTTATATACAAAAAAAATAGATAAAAGGGGAATTAGTTAGGTTAGTTAGCTAAATATACGTCAACAGGGGTCATCAGGTCTTTTTCAAAATTATGTATGTTAGTTAATAGATCAATTAACTCTAGGAATTGGATAAAAGGCTAATTGATGTACTATGAGAAGAAAACTGAATAATATCATCTTTTTTTTTCCTTTCAAATCTATCTTCTCTGCTATACAGTTTATACTTGCAGTTTATTCAAGAATTATTCTTATTATTCTTTAAAGTTGCAAATCTGTGCTTATCTAAGCACGCTCCACCTTCTTTGTTTTTCATATGTATAAGTCAGTTGAATCCTCTTGGCGTAATTTTTCTTCTTTCTAACTAATACTAAACTATACATATCACCATGAATCTATCAACGTTAAAGAAGCCAACTCGATGTACTAAGCTTTAGTTATTATGCACGAATTCAAAGAATAGTAGGACTACATTATATCACATGTATGTAGTTTTATTATATTAATGCAAAAGATCGTTTTCCATAACTTAAGTAATCTCATGACTTTCTAGTCACATGATGACAACTTTTATCATTACGTCCAATCTTCTGGCCATCGTCAAAGAACAATGAATGAAAATGCTAGAAGGTTTTAGTTGGAAACTTACAATTGGTGCAATGTGGATAGTTACCATCATGAAGACCTTTCAAGGAGCAATTAAAAGACTTGCATATAGGAATAATGAGATGTGAGGGAACAGGTAGCCCTGCTTCTATATACTTGCAAATGAAAAATTGTTGCTCTAATTCTTGCCTTTGTAGAAATGTAAATCCATATCCATTTGTACTAAATTTTGAGTAGCCAAGCTCAAGATTTAGTCCAACTTCAATTGAACAGTTTCCTTTTTCTCCATTTGACTCTGCACAAAATTGTTAATAAATATAATGACATAACATAGTTTTGGCCCTTTTTATACAAAATATACAAAACATATATACAAGCAAAAAGGAGTACCATTGCAGCAGACTTTTTTGGGAGGTGAGATTTTGAATTCCATGATATTTTGATCGTTTTTTTTTTCTTCTCAAAATCTTTTGTGTCTTTTTAATATTACTAATTGTCTGGTCCTGATATTGTGCAAATAGGATTCAGATAAAAACAGTGAAATACTGGCAAAGACAGCAAGTCTTCTGACATGGTCAGAAAATTTGGCAGCTCTCGTTTTTGGATGGTGGGGGCTCTTTAACCTTTTGTTGGGTTTGCCAAATTGTATTTGTATCCATATTATATTAAGACTCAATTTAATAATAATAATAATAATATATTTAATAAAATTTTATAAGTAGTATTTGGGGAGGGTAAGATGTATATAAATTTTATCACTATTTTATAAAGATGCAGAAATTATTTTTGATTAAATTTAAATTTATATACTATGAGACCTGTTTTTGGAAGCATTGCTTTCGATAAACATAAAAAATTTCAAAAATTCAAACTCAAAAAATTCTAATTAAACAAAATAAAAGGATTGTAAACCATCTCACGACAAATCATATTGGTGATGATGTTGGACTCTTAACTGTGAGAGTAGTCCAAGTCTCCAAGATAACAAAACACGAAAATAAGAAATTTTACATTGTTGAGTCTTTCATGGCTATAAAGTCATCTTTGTTAAGAAGTGTTTTATTTTCAATGTGAAACTTTTAATGTATATTCAAATTTAATTAAATTCTAATATGAAGATCAAACATTACTTTTTTTTTTTCATTGCATAAATTTTGAAATATAACACAAATTTATTATAGTATTTAACTTGTGAAACATTAAATTGAACCAATGCAAATTAGGGGAAGTGTTGTATGATTAAGTTAGGCAAAGTACATAAATATCTCTTTTAACACATTTTTCATTAAATGAAGTTTTTTTTAAGCGCTTAATATATGCTCAAATTATGTGATTTAAACTTTTCAAAATTAGTCAATAAAAAAAAAAATAAATTTTTGATAAATCAATTCAAAAATATACTCAGCTCTTAAATCATAGTAAAATTAATGGTTGAGGTTAGATATAAGGTGCAATTTAAGAAATTTGATAATTTAAAGTAAAAATTTAAAATCTAATCCAAAATTCAAAATATTTTAATATCAAATTTAAAAATCGTTTTTTTGTAATAAGAAATTCAACCAAAAGAATTAATAAATCACTGAATTTTGATTTTTTTTTTCTCACTTCAAAAGTTTCTTGAAAATTGTGTCTAACAAGAAAAAAAAATTTGTCAATTGACGATAATTGCCCCAAATTGTTTCTTCTTGTAATTGAAGGGTCCATATTTTTTTTTTGACTTAAAATTATTAAGTACAAAAAACTTTCTTGATTTTTTTTGCTGTTTTTGAAGCTTCTTGGGAACCCAGGAAGCTTGGCACTCATGTGGCAGCTCGTAGAAGAGGTAAAGTTTCGATTTTTTCTATGTGGGTGTTAGTGATTTTCCATGTTCAACTTATTGTGGTCGATTTTGTCTCATTTGATATACATAAAACTGCTGTTAGATATTGAAATTGGAGTGTTTCATCTGCTGAACGCTTCCTGTTCGACGAAAGTCCTAAGAGAGGTTAATTTTGTTAGAAAGTAAATAATTTTATGCTTTCTGAGTGGTTTCTAACCCTAAAATTTGCCGGACTACTGTTCCTTTTTTGGGGTGGGTGGGGGGTGGGGGTTCCCTTTATGTTGCTACTAAGATCAATTTTGAAGTTGAAACTCGAAAATTTGAGCTTTTGATGTTGTGTTTGGACATGTACTAGGAAAAAACATAAGTTTTATGAGTGGTAGTCCCAATTGGGAACATGAAAATTATTTATCAAATTTCATGGCCAAACAAATATTTGAAGGTGAATTTTCAAAATCTATGACCAAACACTAGCTAAGGTTTCGGAATTTTGCTCAGCTATACAATTTCATTACATGTTTCTCTTATTTTAGGTTAAATGTAATGTTGATTAGAGAAACCTTAGGTTGTCAGTTTTGCTTTCTTTGGAAATCAACTTACTGGAAAGAAATATAGGAAATTGTCCTACTTGTCAGGAAACACTATTGTTTGTTGCATATTGAGTTTGAAATTGTGAAGGAAGGAACCTTTCCCTTATTCAATTTTTTGAGTATATACTGTCATTCTTTTACCTCTTCACTTTGAACCATTCAGAAGACTAGAGCAAAAATGTTATCTCTGAGGGGTCATTTGGTTGGCAACATGTTATCCAGGATAATTAATCCTTGGATAAGTTAGCTTGGGATAAGTTATCCCACCATATATATGGGATAACTTATCCCATCACTAAGGCAAAATTGGAGGGATAAATAGTTCAAGAATTACCTTATACATCCAACCAAACATGGGATAAAATAATCCTACATTTATCTCGGGATTATTATAACTTATACCTCACATCAACGACCCCTAAGACTCTAACTTTCCTCTTTCTATTTTCATTGGGTAACATAATTCCTTGTTAAATAATATTATCAAGAAACCTGATCAAAGCTAACCCCCTCCTGCTCTTTAATCCCAGCTATAAAGGGGATAATCCTTTTGAAAGCAAAGCATTAGTAGTTACTTCTGTTTCCATGGAGCTAGGTTTCACTGTTGTGAAAGATATATGTCATTTAGGTGGTGGGCAACTTTAGTCACCTAAACCTTGTACCTGAAATTGGACCAAATTTTGTGATGATCAAGGTTAATTGATGAGACTTCGGTAAAAATTAGTGGGAACCTAGCTATGTCCATTATGCTTTAGTGCATGTAGCAGTCTTTTTTATTTATTACTTGCAATGTTTGGTTTTGCAGTTGCATAATTTACATGATGGCAAAGAAACCTGAATCTGTATTCCTTGAAGAATGGCTATGTAGAAGCAGTGGCACCCAGGAGAATGTGACGCTGAAACATCCTTCTTCGGCATCAGCCCAAGCTATCATCCGAGCATGGGCTGATCTTAGGGACTCGCTTCAAAATCAGGCATTTCACTCAAATCACCTCCAATCACTAAGGACCCTCGTCGATGTTCAGTTCTCTCTCTATATTGCTGATCCACAAGCAAAGATTCTGTTGTCTATTTTGTCCTCGCAAAAAGTGTCCCTTCCACAGGAGTCGTATCCTTTGTTTGTCAGGCTTCTATACATTTGGGTTAGGAAATCATCGAGACATTCTCCTGGGGTCATTGATTCAGCAGTTGAGGTCCTCTTTCACCTTTTCTCTGGACATATTCATTCAAATAAAAGCTTATCTTTCTTCTCTGAAGGTGTTCTTCTCCTTGGTGCTCTTTCTTTTGTACCTTCAGCGTCTGAAAAATCTAAAACAGTTTGCTTAAAATTGCTCTGCCAACTCCTTGAAGAGGACTATAGATTGATCCATTTGTCAGAAAGGACAACCGCAAATGTTCTTGCAGGAATTGGCTATGCTCTATCTTCTACAGTGAACATTTATTTTGCTAGAGTTCTTAATTGTTTAATGGAATTGTGGGATAAAATTGATGGCCCTTCTGCTAGTTTGTATAGTGGGCTCATGATACTGCATCTGATGGAATGGAGTTTTTCAAATCTTATCAATACTCACTCCACAGACAAGATTGATCTTTTCAATAAAGAGGTACTGAAAAATACGCGACCAGCATTCTCTTTGTTTGCTGTAGTCATGGCTGCTGCTGGAGTACTGAGAGTCATCAATAGATCTAAACAGAAAGGACTAGTTGACCTAAAGATTTCTGCAGAGGAACGAATCGAGATTACTGCACGCGGTTTAGTTTCTAATGCTGGAGATGCTGATTATGCTCAAATGGAGCCAAGAAAGTCCTTTCTGTTACAGTGTATATCATTAGCTTTATCTAAAAGTGGACCATTTTCTTACCAACCTCATGTGTTTCTATGCCTCATTACAGCTTTGTTGACTGAAATCTTTCCCTTGCCAAGTATTTATGTTAAAATCCAAGAATCTCCTTCTGGAAACTTGGTGGGATTAGTTCTCAGTGAGCTTCAGCAACATCTAGATAACATTATTTTTAAGGAAGCAGGTGCCATAACTGGTGTCTTTTGCAATCAGTATGCCATGGCTGATGAAGAAAACCGAAGTGCAGTAGAGGATATCATATGGAATTACTGTCGAGATGTCTATATGTGGCATCGGAAGGTTGCTTTGATGCTTGGAGGTAGGGAGGAGGCGCTGTTGGGGAATCTGGAGAAAATTGCTGAATCTGCTTTCCTCATGGTTGTGGTCTTTGCCTTGGCAGTAACAAAGCACAAGTTAAGTTTAAGTGCTCCCCAAGAAATTCAAATGAGACTTTCAGTGAGGATATTAGTTGCATTTTCTTGTATGGAATATTTCCGCAGAATGCGTTTGCCAGAGTATATGGATACAATCAGAGCAGTTGTTACAAGGGTTCAGGAGAATGAACATGCCTGTGTCTCATTCGTGGAATCTATTCCATCTTATGATGATTTGACAAACCAAGCTGGTTGTGACTTTTTCCTGCATGTTTTAGTTGCCAATATGTTTGCTATATTACAGTCTTTCACAAAACATTACCTTTTTCCTTGCAGTACCTTCTAGCTTTCAGAAAATGGAATATATATGGACCACTGATGAAGTGCAGACTGCTAGGATTTTATTTTATCTGCGAGTAATCCCGACTTGCGTAGAATGTATACCAGCCTCTGTATTCCGCAAGGTGCTGGCTCCAACCATGTTCCTGTATCCTGCATCAGATGGATAGATTTCAAAACAAGTAGTAAAGTGAAACCTGGTTGAATATATAAAAATTTCCTTAATGCATTTAACCAGATACATGGGGCATCCAACTGGAAAGTTGGCTAAAGCCTCGCACTCGGTGTTTGTCGCTTTCATGTCCTCTAAGAAGGATGCTGATCCAGATGAAAGAGATACGCTAAAGGAGCAACTTGTATTCTATTATGTCAAGAGATCTTTAGAGGTAATAAAAACGACCAAAGTTAATTGCTGTGATTCTTGACCTTGTTTTCTGATTTAACTGAAAGTTTAGGGGTACCCTGGAATTACTCCTTTTGAGGGAATGGCTTCTGGAGTTGTCGCGCTGGTTAGACATCTGCCTGCTGGAAGCCCATCTATATTCTATTGCATCCACTGTCTCATTGAAAAAACTGATAGCCTTTGTAGTTCAGCCAATACTACTCCAGAAACTGACTTGTGGAAGAGTTGGGATGGAGAGTTGGAATCTTTCAAGATGCTGGATCTACTTTTTCGTCTCCTTTCTCTTGTTGATATACAGGTAAAGTGGTGACGATGTTTGTCTTCAACTGGGAATCCTCATGCTGTGCAGTTACTAGTTCAATCATAAGAGAACTTGTGCTTTCCATGAATATCAAATATTCGATATGAGTGATACCTCACTTTAATTGTTTAACTTCTTATTTCTTCCTTCACTTGAAAATTTGGTTAATTGGTATAATTTGTAGGAGTTCTTTCTTGAATTTTTATAAAATCTTTGGAAAATGGAAAATGAGTAGATGTTTCTACTTTAAAATGCTTCTTGGACGTAGGTGTCCTAGCCATGATTAATCCCTACTGTGCCAATATGATGCACTTGATGTGGCTGATAAAACAGTTACCGTTTTGGTTCTCAGGTTCTACCTAGTTTTATGAAGTCGCTGGCACAGTTGATCGTTAAATTACCTTCAAGTGGCCAGGATTTGATTCTCAATGAGTTATATCAACATGTTGCAGAATCAGATGATGTCACACGGAAACCGACATTGGTTTCGTGGTTGCAGTCACTGTCTTATCTTAGTTATCAAAATACTAGCAAGAAAGCACCAAAACGGTCAGCAAAAGAAACACGTGATTCCATGTCAGGAATTACAGACTCATTAAGCTTGAATAAAATCAGTCCACGTCTATAGAAAGCTGAGGTATACAATATATCCAACTCTAATAGTCTCATTAGTTGGCGTTCATACTCCTTTAAAATGCGTCTTTCCTTGGCTTTTGGCTCTGAGGAAAATGCTTTGGAGCAAGAGAAAGGCGCATCTGTTGATAAAGTTACTTCTTTTTATAGGCTAAATAAACTATGTTGTGGAAATTGCTAATCTTCCAAACCACATATTTGTACTGGGTGCAACCTGGTAGATTTCCCCATTGTTCTAGTAAACTTATTGCCTATCTGAAAAAAAGGAAGTAAACCAAGTGTTTTCTGAGTATTTGGCCTTTTTATCCATACATGAGTGATAAGTTTTTCAGCCCGCATTTTAGTGAGAGACCTTTAAACATATGTGGAAGTCATCGACACAAATTGTGAATTTCACCTTGGTGTATTATAGTTGAGATAATACCTTTGGCTTATTTAACTGAAGTTTGTTTTAGCCGCTATGCTATATCTTTTTTTTTTCTTTTGTTACTTGGGATTGATAAATTTGAGCCGAAGGTCTTTCGAAAATAACCTTTTTATCTCCATAAGGTAGTGACTTTAACTTTCCCCGGACCCCATTTTATGGGATTTCACTGGGTATGTTGTTGTTATTTAACTGAAGTTGGTAATTTACCAAAATAAGAATATACATCCACCATCAATCATTGGTCCCTTGAAATTTCGTCATATGAATAAAACAAACAATCGTGGACAATGATTATGCAGGATTCATGTACACCAAAAATGTGCAAGATAAGGTTAATGCTGTGATTGGTGCTTCCTTAATCTGATGAGAAAATATTCATTGTTTGGACTGCATTGACTTGCAATACTGTGCATAAAGGAGTATTAGGTTATATTGCATTGTTGGTTATATATAAACTGGTATTACAAGGGAGCAATTGGGGAAGAATTCTGAAGAATCCTGATCGACTTTTCTGTTTAGCTAGAAGTGTTGTGATAAGTACTTACAATTATAAATTTCACACAGGGGTGAGGATTATGGATTGCTTTCTGGTGTTATATAACACGTGTCCGTGTCCTATGATTTCTTGATTCATTCCATTTTTGAAGTTTCCTCTCTGAATTATCAGGAACTGTTGCTTGTAATCTGCTCACCACTGCAATCCAAAACAAATTCAACATCCAACACCAAGAGTAAGTTTCTCACTTCCAAATGCTGCCTACAAAATTGGTTTATGGATAGCCATAAAGGCATAAACCTGTCTGGTGTAAATTATGTTGGCTTAGTGGCTGCATCCTTTGAGATTCACCATTTGTTCATGAAGACTTCCGGTGTGCTGTCATATGGTATGGACTCACACTTCCAACATCAGATTTAGTTAAATGAGGCAAAAGGAAGCATGCTGCAGGGTGAAGTTGCTGTTTCTCTTTTATGCTAAGCTTCTGGCGGAGACCATAACTAGCTCTTAGAAGCTTTGTCAGGCTCCCATTATCTTGCTCAACTCGGTGTTTATGTTTGGATCGTGAAGCAGCTCTGCCATTGCTCATCCTGCAGTGGATCGTGATGTCTCCTCCAACGAATAAGTGATTGAAAATGTTGTAACATAGACATCATACGACTTTTAGACTTGATTATATGTTTGATTGTACTGAATTGCAAATATTTTGCTGGCTGAAATAGTCGAGAAACATTTTGAAGTTTACTTCCCTCAGCTCCCTCTTGTAGTAGGACTGGATACTTTCAGAGATGTATAAATAAAACTAGACAGAGATAATTAGCAGTTTAGCATAGATAAGTCATTAGAGCGTGCGTGTCTTTACAAAATCTTTCCTTTTTTCCCTTAAATATCATGACAAGTTAAAAGGATGTTACATTTATGCGACGGAAAAATACAATTTGTAATCTTTTAACACTAGCTTTGAATTCAACACTTACTAAAACAATGCAAAATCTATTGTTTCATATACTTTCTTTGTCCCGTTTTGATTTAATTTATGAGATAATGTATACATATTAACAAAAATATTTGAAAGATAAAATTTACATCATACTTTTTCACTATTATCCTTTATAAAATTATAAATATGTGGTGTAATTTATTTTATAAAAAATATAAAAATTTAATAAATGAAAGTAAAATATGAAAAAAAGTTCAAACATCTACTTTTAACTTTAGAATAATTCAAATATTTTGAATATTAAAAAGAATCTAAAAAATTTAATTAATTTGAGGTGGTGAAAAAATATAATAAAATAATCATTCATGAGGACCTGACAACAGAGCTGGAAATCATGAGATTATCGGTGCCACGCTGTGGATTTCCGTTCTTGAAGCCTCTCTATGAATTCCCCTTTTCCGCTTCCTCTTCTGCTTCTTCAACCTTTTCGCCCAAAACTTGTTGTGGAACCTTCTCTGTCAAAATGTCGACAACCCCATCTTCTCAAATGACCCACATCATCAATCTTCCCACTCAACTCGATCAACCTGTTTCTGTTGTCGCTGCTCCCGGCGTCTCCGATACCCATTTCAGGCAAACCCCTCTACTTCTTTTTCATTTGCCGTTCTATTTTTAGCTATCAAGTTACGTAATTCTCACTTAATAGGGCATTGTTGTGCAGGTTTTATAAGTTACTTGAAAAAAAAGGGTCTTTTTTATGATGAAGATTAAGCAGTTTTCTAGGCATCGTTAGATTACCTGAGCTGTTTGGTTGTCCTTCAACGTGTTATTCGTTTGTCTTTTTCTTCTTGGGTTTCTGCTTTTAGCTATCAACTTATGTAATTTACACTTAATCAGGCATTTGTTGTGGGGTTTTAATAAGTTTTTCATGATTTTGGAAGAAGGAAGTTTCTTTTATATTGAAGACTGAGAATTTTCCTTGCTCGTGATTTGGATTAAGTGAGTCGTTTGGATGTCCCTGAACTTGTTATATCTTTCTTTCGGGGAGGTCAATTTTTAGCTGTCAACTATGTAATTCACGCTTATTAGTATGTCATTTGAGGTTTGGTTCTTAGAATTTAAGATTTTGAAAAGAAAAGGAAACTTGTTTTGTGTTAAAGATTAATTATTTTTCTTGGGATGGCTTTAGATTAAGTGAGCTGTTTGGATGTCCCTCCACTCATTATATCTTTCTTTTTGCTTTTTGGGGGTTCTATTTTAGCATTCAAGTTGAGTAAATCATGTTTTGTATGGCATTTGCAATTCTAAAAGTTTTTCATGATTTTAAAACGATGCATTTGTATGTTAAAATCCAGCATTTTCTTGGGATGGCTTTCCATTCAGTATAAGTGAGCTGTTTGGAAGCCCCTCCAGTTACTATATTATTGTACCTTCCAGCATTCAACTTATTTATGCTCAATATTCAGTACAGCATTTGTTGTGAGGATTTTGTATGTTTTCAAGAATTTACAAAAGAGGAAGCACTTTTCTTGCTATGGTGGCTGTTTGGGATTCTCTCCACTTGCTATTTCCTTTTCTCCTCCTCCTCCCCCCTCTTTGGGGTTACATAATTTACTCATGGTATAGAATTTGTAGTCATGTTTGTGGAAGATTTTCGGAAAAGGAAGCATTTTATGTTTATGGTTCGAGGTTTTTTAGTATGGTTTTGGATTGAGTGAAATGTCTGTTTCTTGTAGGAATGCTATTGAATCCACATTGTTCAAACAGTGGTTAAAGAACATACAAACTGAAACAGGACTGCTGGCTACTGGAGCTATGTCTTTAAAACAAGTTCTTATCCAGGTTTCGATCTCAAGTTGTTCTTTTAAACTGTGAAGATGGTAACTTTGTTCTTGTCCAGTTTCGATGAATTACACTGTTGGCTAATGAGAGTGTCAGAATATGGTAATAGCTCCATGACAAATTGAGTTGCTTTGAGCCCTTCTAAATTTATTCCACATTGGACAAATGGAGAAAAATGGTCTGTCTTTTGATCTTGACTGATACTGAGGCTTTTAATTGTGTCTTTATCAAGTATGTTTTGCCCAATTGACATTTATCAGAAGAATGAATATTTAGGTTAATTTGCACACCTTATGTTCCTTAAAGATTTCTATGCTCTTCCCTAACATAGTTGTTAGTCATGCTTTCCCTCTTAAAGGAGATAAAAAAAGAAGTCGTCTTCATGTTACGTGTCGGGACTTATGGAATAATATTGACTCGCACTATCAGCGACAAGTGTTCAGATATATTGACAACCACAAAATTTCATCTGCTTTTGGTCCTGCCATTGCAAACATTAAGTTTGCTTTACAGCTGAATTTCCTTTTTATGTATGGAGCAGGGTGTAGATATGTTTGGAAAGCGTTTGGGGTTTCTAAAGTTCAAAGCAGATATTATTGATAAGGAGACAGGTCAAAAGGTATATGAATAGAATCTCTCCATCCCATTGGATATGTAATTCTTCAGTCGGACAATGACTAGCTTCTCTTAAAGCTGTGCTCCTCAATTTATTTTGTTTATATTTGGTCTTTTGTCGTAGTATCTTAGAGCGATGGACATTACAGTACTCGTGACACAGCTCAACAATACTAAGATTACAATGATGTGTTGCTTCAATATTCCTTTTTCCTAACTTGTTCTTCATTGCAATAAGGGTAATTTTTTTCCAGTCAGTATTCCGTCTTTTGTGTCTAGGTTCCTGGTATTGTCTTCGCACGGGGTCCAGCTGTTGCAGTGTTGATCCTTTTGGATTCTGAAGGTGAGACATATGCTGTGCTTACGGAACAGGTAGGTCTTCCAACTGTCAACTCCTCTGTTTGTATAATGTTGAAAACAGGAAATTTATGAAAGTTTTCTGTCCCTTTAACTTTTTAAACTCTAAAATATGATCAAATTGTTTGAAAGGTTAGGGTCCCAGTTGGGAGGCTAATTTTGGAATTACCAGCAGGAATGTTGGACGATGACCAAGGTGACTTTGCTGGAACAGCAGTTCGGGAGGTCTCTCTCTCCCTTTCTATCAAAACATTAGCCCCTTCTCAAAATTTTCTCGAGCGGAGTGAGACAAGCTGTTCCCTTATTTTTTCATGGTTCAGTTCCCTAATATATTGGTTTGTTATTGCATAATGAATGTAACCCTCTTATTGTGTCCTTTCTCAACAAATCAATGGAAGTTCCTTGTTTTCTGAAAAGTTTAATTGAATCCAGAAATCTGCTAATGTTTTGTATATGCATGTCTAAACTGATACTTATAGGATCATCCTAACTTCCTTATCAAAAGCAGCAATTTGTTTTTCATATTTGACAACTTAGTTGTTCTGTACTGTATAATCAAGTGTTGCTTTGAATACTTACAACTTTGAATATATATATCGGTTACTGTATAATCAAGTGTTGCTTTTGAATCCTTACAACTTTGACTATATATCGGTTTTCACTTTTGGACGGAAAAAACAGAGAGTTTGACATTGCTATAAGGCCGAACAGCCCTAAATTATAATTTAAGTATTTGATCTATATGTCTCAGGTTGAGGAAGAAACTGGAATACACCTGAATGTCCATGATATGATTGACCTCACTGCTTTTCTCGACGCATCAACTGGAGCCAGAGTTTTTCCTTCTCCTGTAAGCTTCCACTGTCTTCTATAAGACTTAGACTATCCTCTCCACATGCTTGGATTTTGTCTCATAGCAACAGGAAAAGTAGAAATATTTGCATTAACAGCTAGTTTCTGCTAAAACTCTTATGGAAGTTAATATGTTATAATAGTTTCATCTAGCCTAGTGTTAAAAAGAAATTTGATGGTTCTATTTCTGTTAGTCTGTAGTTTCGATTCATTTGCACTGCTACTGTTAGGAACCTGTAATGACATCAGATACTGCTTCATGAGCACGTGCAATTAGTGGTATATTTTGTGGACCTTGCACTGTGCGCAGGCCAGAACTAGGCCTGACTTTTTTTGTTTGAGAGGGAAAGGTTCGGAGTAGGCCTGGCTACATTGGATCTATTGTATGCAGCCTTACATTGGGTTTAGTAATTCAAAGATGAGGCCTTCTGTTATTGTTTCTGCCTTTATATTTCTCTAACACTATTTTTGTGGTTATGTTGTTCTTTCAATGTTAGGGAGGTTGTGATGAGGAGATCAGTTTGTTTCTATACAGAGGAAATGTCAGCAAAGAGAAAATCGAACAACTGCAAGGGAAAGAAACTGGACTACGAGACCATGGTGAGCTGATTAAAGTGCACGTGGTTCCATACAATAAACTATGGCGTGCCACAGCTGATGCAAAGGCTCTAACCGCCATTGCCCTCTACGAGATGGCTAAAAGATATGGGTTGTTACCTAGTTCGACGAGTTACTAGTTTCTCGGATGTATATCAACTTATGTTATTATATTGCTTCGCTGAAAGGATGGCGATTCTCTAGTTTAGGCTAATCTGCTTCTACAATATCAGCATTCCTCGGTGAACATCCCTGGCAATTGCATCTGCTGTTGCTTGGTATTGAATTTTTGTATATTAGACACAAGTGTTTTGCTTAGAACACAGTTTATCGTTTTGAAAAAGAAATAAAAGGGAAAAGAGAAGATTGTTCCTTGCACAGTCTAGAGAAATTCTACAACATACCTGGTGAAATTCCTCATGTGATGTCTGGAAAGGGTAGAATGTATGCATATTTTAATACTATCTCATAGAGGTAGAGAGATGATTTCGGATAAACTAGATATGAAAGAAAGGGAAGGAAAAGAAAAGGAAATAGAAAGAGCGATTAATACTAAAAACACATGATGGTTATGCAAATACGATAAAATTAACATATATAAGGCAAATGATGACAACAACACAAGATATAAAGATATGATTAAATCTATTACCCTACTATACCCATGGTCAGACATCAATCTAATCCTACCAACCTATTAACCTGCTACTCTAATTTGTGATCTCCACTCCTTTCTATCTAAGGTCATGTCCTCGGTGAGATCAAGTTTCACCATATCTTGTCTGATCACCTCCCCCAGTACTTCTTCGATCTACCTCTACCCCTCCGTGTAATTCCTAAATGCAACCTCTCACACCTCCTGACAGGAGCATCGATACTTTTTCTCTGCACATATCCAAACCATTATAGGCTCGTTTCCCTCATCTTGTCAATCACAAGGACTACCTCTAGCTTCTCTCGAATGGTCTGAAAATGATAAATGTTTAAAGTTTGTTCCTCAGCTGTTAGTATTCAATACGATTACCATGAACTGGAATTTGAGCTTGATGCATTGTATGACGTTTAATTCACTAGCTTTTCTCATTGAGATGAAAAGGAGCAAATCGTTAAATAGGAATCAAAGAAATGATAAATCAACAAATGATGACATTTATTTTGATACATTAGTTTGCTCCATGCAACTTAAAGCTTCACAATTGTGAAAATGATACAGACGTAGTATACTATACAATGAAAAAATGATTCCACAGATAAACTGTTCAGAGTTTGCTGGTTGCTTCCCAAATAGTTGTACCATCACAAGTGCAGAGTTTCTTGTAGTTCTCACCAATTCCTGCACTTCTAGCTATCACTGCAGCTGTAAGCCCTGGTTCTGATTTGTCTTCAGTTGCATATACAGCTATAGCTCTCCCAATCAGGTCAGCAACTCTAAGCTTCTCTGTAGCACCAGAATAAAATGCTTCGCCTTTCTCATCAACTTCCAGTGTTCCCAGGTCACCGAACGGCTGAAAAATGGAAAAACACATAAGTAGCACAGTTAATAGTCTGTCTGGTGCAACATATATTAGACACAAGGAAACCAACAATGCATGGGAACTTTATCATATATTTGGTCCATTTGAACATAAGGAAAAATGTAACATAACAAGCTCGATAGATGCTTATTTCACCTTTCAGAGGACAAAGCGAAAGGAAAAGTTTCACACAGTCCTTGACAAACGATAACTGATATCCAGACAGTTACGATTCCATAACTAACAGTATGGAAGTAGATGCATTTCATTGACAATAGACCCCTTAAAAGCATTTCTATCATAGTCCACGTCCAAGCACTTAAAGCATACTCAAGTGAGATTAGTTGAAACATTATTGCATAATTCCAACTCTCTCTCTTTCTCAACGCAAGGATAAATTACACTCCAGTATAACATATTCGACATAAATAGATGCTATTTTGTAAGTTACTTACTGGGCTGTACAATTTTCCAGTACTAGCTGCACCCCTTGTCAAATCACCAAATTCATTAATTGACCAAGCATGCTTTCCAGGTGACAGGCCACTGAAGTTTGCTTCAATCCTAATTAATTCCATATTGACTTGAGCCATGCGAACAACACCAAAAATAGCTGGTCCTTTGACTTCGGCAACAGCAGCAGATACAAGGAAATCTACACAGCATGGTTCAACATAAACAAAAGTTAGATGCATTGCATCAGAAATAAAGCAGAAAAATCTGAAAAGGCTGAAGCTCATTAGAGAAGTGCATAATATCTCTTTTTTGCAACCTTCTTAACCTTCAGCACTGCCATCATATACTATAATCATAAGTATACGTACTGCCTACTCATCCTGTTAAAATAGCCGGACATGTGAAGACATAATGCTTCACAATATTTTTTATAATGCTAAGGAAAAATGATAAATACATATAGATTTAAGATTGGAACATACCATCCGGTACTCCTTGTCCAATCAGACGGGCTTTTCGACCTGTTTGCTCTAAGGCTTCAGTCATAGTCTTCACAGGTGACGATCCAAGAATCCTTACTACTTGATTATGGACGTCCATGTCCACATTCTTAACTCCTAAAAGCCACAAAAAATATCTCTTTCAAACTAAAACAAACTGTTGGATTACACAAAAAGCCTCATGACAAGGCATGGCATTTTCCAGAGCTTACCTTCAACAGTCTGCAATTTGCTCTTGACTGCATTAACACAGCCTTGACACGACATGTCCACCATGAACTCCGTCTGTCACCAATTTGTCAATACAATCAGTTTAAGCCCAAAAAAACAACAGATATGCAACATAATGTGTTGGAGTAACACTTTAATATTAAAATATGTTAAGCTTGCTTCATATGAATTGCCATGTGTGTGAATTGCAAATGTTTACTACATTTTGAAGTGCATTACTTCTCACATTAAGTTGTGGTAAAATGTGGCTACAATGCCCATATAACTCTTGTAACCTCTAACACATTATTCTCTCATTACTCTACCTCTTTATTTTACTCACTACAAATAGTGATGGTCTTATTTTGTTTTGGGTGAAGAAAGAAAAGACAAAAGAAAATATACAGTGAAGAAAATGAGAAGTATTATATTGTGTTTATATCGAGGTTAGAATAGTGAAAGACAGAGTTGAGACAAAGAAGAAAATATTCTATGTCTTCAACTATATTCACTATACAAAGAGAGTAATTATATCTTGAAGGAAGGTGTTTTTGTGTGGAGCCTTGGACTCTTCGACTAATCCGGAGTTGTTTGAGTTATACAACATTGTTGGACTGTTGTATCCTGAAAGGGACAAGTCAAGTGTATTACTACTGGATCGGTGTAGATTATGCCGTAGTGGACTTGAAGCCCTTTAAAGAGGGCGAGATATCTATACCTCAGCCTGAATGAATTTTTGTTCAATTTTTATCATTTTATTTTTAACTGTAATTTATTGTATTTGTGGTATATTACACCAATATAATGTATCAACTCAAAAAGAAACCAGTAAAAACAAATGCAAACCCCCAACACCAAAGCTTAAATAATCAACAAAAATGCGCTAAATTAAGCCATCAACATTAAAAGATACCTCAATTGAAGGGAACCCCCCCCCCCCCCCCATTAAAAGTCATCGTCCTTGACAAACTAATCACATTACAGCCAGCAGAATCAATTTACCTAAGATTAATGGAGGAGAAAAAGAACCCTCTCGAGTCTTGTATATCGGCAATATAATTCAAAAGCAGAACTACAGATTTTTATTGACAAGTGAATATTGTTTGTAGCAGCATTATATAAAGCTCTTGTCCCTCTCTTCTCACCGAATAAGGTGTTAGTTGATCGACATAAAAGCAAACAACAACAACATACCCAGTGTAATCTCATAAGTGGCGTCTGGGGAAAAGATTGGCCATACTCTATAAATGTACATTTCCTTGTATCAAATGTAGTACCAGACTTTGTACTACCAAAGTACAAAGTTACCAAATTTACCATAATTAGACTTCTTTACCAGTACAAAATCTCTATTAATTTACAATACAACTCCAGATATGCAATAAAAACACCAATAATTTTCTCATTTTCCCTCTTAACAAAAAGTAACATAGAAAAATTTTCCAGGGAAGAACTTACCAGCAACTCAGGCAAAAGAACTCCATTCTGCAAATGAAAAAAACACATCACTCAATTAGAACTATCCCCGAATCGATAAACAAAAAACACACACACAAATATATTAGGTTGTCATTGTGGATTAAGGAAAGGCTATAATTTAATGAAGCAGGTGCATCATAGGGTGTGAAATTGCAATATAGGTAAGACCTCCAACCAATTAAGATTCTCCAGTTTCTTGTATGTTGAATCAGTCCCAAAAAAAGAAAAATAGAAGAGCTTAGGGATAAATTATTACCTCGGAGGAGGTTTTCTGATTGGAAGAAGGTGCATCCATGTGAAGAGCTGAAGGAGGACTCTTTGTTTGTAGCTTTCGATTGACGTTCAAAGTGCGAAGATGAAGAAATGGAAGAAACAGCAAAAGCAGCAGCTGGAATAGTAGCAACAATGGCGGTAGTTTTTGCGGTCACAATTGATCTCAAAAATGCCATCTTTTAACTCTCACGCAATCTAGTCATTCTAGAATGAGCTAATTGGGCTGTTTTAAGTTTTATTGGGCCACCCATAAATACTCCTCTCCTTCTTTGGACTGGGCCGCACCAGTTCATGGGTCGGGTTTTATTGAAGAAGGTGAGGAATCCATACAAAAGAAGTAGGAATACAATTGACAAAGTAAAATCATATGAGGTGAACTATGGAGTGTTATTGAGAAGATATAAAGACAAGACAAACATACTTCAAGTTCCTTATGGAAGGCTAATATATCTTTTTGTTTGTTCATACATTGGTAAAAGGAAGATTGAGGTTGATAATTTAACTTTGTTCTTGATTTTATAATTTTCCCTTCATACGTAATATTAAAGATCATAATAGAGTGTTATAAATTTTGATGGTAGGAAAAAATTCTCGCTCTAATCCTTATTTTCTTCATAGTTGTTAATTGGTAGAGGTTTGGTACAATTACAATTGATAAGGTAAGACTGAGCCCTCCTTGACAGCTTGTCCATTTCAACCCTCGTAACGCCACCATCTGCCAAACATATGACTATCGTTCCTCTTATGGCAGGGTGCAATATGGGGTTTCAAATTCATCACTTGCATTTTTTCAGTATTCAACACGACTGGAATTTGAGTTTGATGCTTTGTTTGAAGTTTAATTCACTAGCTTTTCTCATTGAAATGGAGAAATTGTTAAATAGGAACCAAAGAAATGATAGATCAACAAATGATGACATTTATTTTGTTACATTAGCCTGCTCCATGCAGCTTAAAAGCTTCTTGATTGTGAAAATGATATAGACGTAGTATACAATGACAAATGATTCTAAAGATAGTAAACTGTTCAGAGTTTGTTGGTTGCTTCCCAAATAGTTGTACCATCACAAGTGCAAAGTTTCTTGTAGTTCTCACCAACTCCTGCACTTCTAGCTATCACTGCTGCTGTAAGCCCTGGATCTGATTTATCTTCCGTTGCATATATAGCTATAGCTCTCCCAATCAGGTCAGAAACTCTTAGCTTCTCTTTAGCACCAGAATAAAATGCTTCACCTTTCTCATCAACTTCCAGTGTTCCCAGGTCACCGACCGGCTGAATAATGGAAAAACACATAAGAAGTGCAGTTAACAGTCTGTGGGGGTGCAACATATATTAGACATAAGGAAACCAATCATACATTAGAACTTTATCATATATTTGGCTCCATTTGACAGTCCAACATAAAGGAAAATGTAACATAACAAACCTGATAGATGCTTATTTCACCATTCAGAGGACAAAGAGAAAGGAAAAGTTTCACAGGTATCTAGACAAACGATATCTAGTATCCAGACAGTTACGATTCCATAACTAACAGAATGGTAGTAAATGCATTTCATTGACAACAGACCCCTTAAAAGTATTTCTATCGTAGTCCAAGCACTTAAAAGCATCCTCAAGTGAGATGAGTTGAAACATGATTGCTTAATTAATGTTATGGATCGCGATTCTCTCTCTTTCTCAATGCAAGGATAAAATACATTGCAGTCTTAACATATTCAACATAAATAAATGCTAATTTTGCATGTTACTTACTGGGCTGTACAATTTCCCCGTACTAGCTGCCCCCTTTGTCAAATCACCAAATTCATTAATTGACCAAGCATGCTTTCCAGGTGACAGGCCACTGAAGTTTGCTTCAATCCTAGTTAATTCCATATTGACTTGAGCCAAGCGAACAACACCAAAAATAGCTGGCCCTTTGAATTCAGCAACAGCAGCAGATATAAGGAAATCTACACGGATGGTTCAACATAAACAAACGTTAGATGCATTGCATTAGAAATAAAGCAGAAAAATCTGAGAAGGCTGAAGCTCATTAGAGAACTGCATAATATCTCTTTTTCAAAACCTTCTTAACCTTCAGCACTGCCATCATCATATACTACAATCATAAGTATACATAGCTCTGCTCATCCAGTTAAAATAGCTGTCATGTGAAGACATAATGCTCCACAATATTTTTTATATGCCGAGGAAAAATGATAGATACATATAGATTTAAGATTGGAACATACCATCCGGTACTCCTTGTCCAATCAGACGGGCTTTTCGACCTGTTTGCTCCAAGGCTTCCGTCATAGTCTTCACAGGTGCCGATCCAAGAATCCTTACTACTTGATTATCGAGGTCCACATCCACATTCTTAACTTCTAAAAGACACAAAAAAGGATCTCTTTCAAACTAAAACAAACTGTTGGATTACACAAAAAGCCTCATGACACGGCATGACATTTTTTCAGAGCTTACCTTCAACAGTCTGCAATTTGCTCTTGACTGCATTAACACAGCCTTGACACGACATGTCCACCATAAACTCTGTCTGTCAGCAATTAGTCAACAACATCAGTTTAATGCGGAAAACAGCAAAAACCATGCAATATAATGTATCAATTCACAGAAACCAATAAAAACAAATGCAAACCCCCAAAACTATAAACTTTAATAACCAACAAATATGGACTACATTAATCCATCAAAATTATAAGGGGAAAAGCCCCATTAAAGTTCATCATCCTTGACAAATAAATACATTACAGCCAACACAATCAATGTACCTAAGCAATTAATCAAGAAGAAAAAGAGCCCTCTCGAGTCTCGTATTACGGCAATATAATTCAAAAGCAGAACTGCAGATTTTTATTGACAGGTGAATATTGTTTGTAGCAGCATTATATAAGGCTCTTGTTCCTCTCTTCTCGCCTAAGATGTTACTTGATCGACCTAAAAGCAGAGGAGAAAAAGATTGGTCGTACTACTCTATGATTGTACATTTCCTTATATCAAATGTAGTACTATATGTAGTACTACCCAAAGTACAAAGTTACCAAATTTATTAGACTTCTTTACCAGGACAAGAATCTCTATTAATTTACCAATACAACTCCAGATATGCAAAAAGAACACCAACAATTTTCTCATTTTCCCTCTCAACAAAAATAACATAGAAAAATTTCCAAGGAAGAACTTACCAGCAACTCAGGCAAAACAACTCCATTCTGCAAATGAAAAAACACATTACTTAAATTAGAACTATTGCCGAATCAATACACCAAAAAACAAACAAACAAACAAATATATTAGTTTGTCATTGTGAAGGTTGCGTATCAGGGTGGAGGGTTAATAGGCTAGTATGAGTAGGCCGATATATGACTTTATGATATAATAAGTTAGTAGGAGTACTGATGTCTCTATTCCTAGGTTGTCATTAATTCGTCTTATATTTATTTACTATTAAATATGAGCATTTGCTTTTCATTATTAGTAATTCTCCTTTTCCTTTTTAATTCATCTAGTACCTTCTGCTTATGGCACTGGATTCTTTTAGACGAGAGTTTTCTGAAAATAACCTTTCTATCCCTATGAATTAGTGATAAACTCTGCCTACATTTTAACCAGCTCACACGGCACTCGTGAGATTCTGCTAGTTCTGTTGTTATTGTTGTATTGTGGATTAAGGAAAGGATAGGTGGATCTAAAATTAAAAGAAGCAGGTGCATCACAAGGTGTGAAATCGCAATATAAGTAAGACCTAAAACCAATTGAGGCTTAAGATTCTCCAGTTTCTTATATGTTGAATCAGCAACAAATAAAAAAAATAGAAGAGCTGAGGGATAAATTATTACCTCGGAGAAAGCTTTTTGATTGGAAGAGGGCGCATCCATATGAAGAGCTGAAGGAGGACTGATTTTTTGTAGATTCTTCGCGAGACTTAATTGGGAAATCGGATTTGAACTAGAAATTGAGCCAAATTTTAGATTTTTCGACGGATGTTCGAAGTGCGAAGATGAAGAAATGGAAGAAACAGCAAAAGCAGCAGCTGGAATAACAGCAGCAATGGCGGTAGTTTTTGTGGTCACAATTGATCTCAAAAACGCCATTTTTTCACTCCTTTTATATTCAGAGTTTTGGTCATTAGAAAAACAGAGGAGAAGTCGACGCCTGATACAATCTAGTCATTCTAGAATGAGCTAACTTTTGGACTGGGCTGCTCCGGTTCATGGGTCCAACATGGGTTTTATTAGAAAAAGTTCGTACAAATAACAAGGACAAAAATATGCGGATAAGTAAATATGTACTAGTTAATTAGTTAACATAGTTATAGTTTAAATTAATTAGGGTTTATAACAAATATTTAACTGTAATTATAGTTTGAGTTTTGTATAAGTCGTGCGATTTATACAGATGTTATGTGTGATTATACGAAAGCTATGTGAGAATCAAATAGTATAGAGAAATATGTAAATATTGTTAATTGTATAACGAATTATACAGACGTTGTGCATGAATTTTATATAGTAAAATATATAAACACTATACAAAAATTGTGAATTGTATAGTAAATTCTACAAATATATACAAATGCTGTTATAGTTACTAAATGTAATTATTCAAACTATAGATATTGAGTATAAATAGGCTTTATATGTTTGACGTTTATGAAATTACTCTACAAATAAATAATAAGCACATCTTTGGAGAAGGTGAGGAATCCATACAAAAAGAAACATGGAAGAAAGAAAGTCGGGATGATAAGGACTTGACAAGTATTTTCAAGGCATTTATTGATATGACTCACAAAATTTATATTATATATTTTGGGATAAACGTGACGTTCCAAAACTAGTAAAATAAAAAGAAAAGTGACTTCTATCAAAGTTGATATGCTTTTGTATATTCTTCAATAAGGTCTGAACAAACATTGAAGCAAAATTTAATATTGAGAGAATATTAAACACCAAATACTAATTAAAATAGTCCAAAAAAAAAGTTGAAAAGGTAAGATAAATCATACACTGGAAAGAGAACAGTAATTTCAGTATAATCAAATGTTTGAGTACTTTATGTAATTACATGCCAAATTTTCACTAGACAAACACAACTGCAATTGGACTTCTCACAGTGTGTCTATTAGAAGTCCACTTCAAGAATCCCTCAACAACCTCAGGCTTTGAGCTGTTGGTTGTCTTGGAAAATGTCACTTGGTATGTTAACTTCTGGTTCAACTGGGAGAAATTTAGCTTGGAGGGTTCAACTTCCACGATAACGCCTTTTGGTGAAGCTATCTCCACTTTGTAAGATGATGTAGCATCACCAACATTGGTCACAGTTCTGGTATATGTCTGAGGAGTTGATCCAAGTCCAAATATGGAAAATGAAGGATAGTTTAGTTGTGCTTCAGGGATACTGTTCACCTCCGAGCAATTCACCTTGCGTTGTAACAGGTTACCTACCTGTCGATTTGTATAGTTCAAACCACATAAATAAGGTACATAGTCCTCAAATGATGTATCATAAATTAGTCCTGGATCATTTGCCCTTGATGGATTAACATGTCCTGCACCAATTGCTAGGACATCAGCAGGAATGAGCCTTTCGTTTAGTATTGGACTATTGGCAAGGTTGAATGTGTCAGCGGTTGTCATCATTGCAGACTTAATAGCAGCAGGAGACCAATCAGGATGTGCGCTCTTCAGCAGAGCTGCTACGCCACTAAGGTGAGGGCAAGACATTGAGGTGCCTGAAATAATATTGAATGTGGATTTTGTGTTTTTGTTGTCATCCACTGAAGTCGGCCAAGCAGCAAGGATATTCACTCCAGGACCGATTATGTCGGGTTTCAAGATGCCAGGACTAGCTTGACTTGGTCCACGAGAAGAAAATCCAGCTACTATGGGAGCATTTTTATCTCCAATTATTGTTCCTTGGAACGTGATAGTAGCAACAGGGTTCGATGTTGAGTTCATATAGGCAAGGATTTTTATTCCATCTGAAGTTGAAACATCTAATGCTGGAAGAACATGAGCATCAGCTGATTTTGTGACACCGTAACTCGGCCGATTGATGACAATCATCCCAACACCTCCAACATCCTTTACAGCTTGTCCTTTTTCAACCCTCGTAACGCCACCACCTGCCAAACATATGACTATCTTCCCTCTTATGGCAGGGTCCTTGAGTGACCCTGGTGTGCAATATGGGGTTTCAAATTCATCACTTGCGTTTTTTCCTGCATCAAATAGAGTGAAGAATGTTGAGTTGGAAATCTTTGGATGATAAGCAGATTCTCCTTCAAATTCCTCTCCATTCCCAAGCTTAACAGTAGCTTTTAGCTTTCTATCAAGAGTGCTAGCGCCTACTGTAAGAATCCACGGGGCTTCATTACCTACTGAGCCGAAGAAAGGACCACTATTGCCGGCAGAGCAACTTACAAGAATACCTCTTTCTGTTGCACTGTATGCCCCAAGAGTAATAGGATTACTATGGAAAGCACTTGAACGACTTCCACCAAGAGAGATAGAAAGAATATCTACACCATCATCTATAGCTGCATCGATGGCGGCTAAGATATCACTTTCAGCACAGCCATCCAAATTGCATACCTTATATATGGCTAAGTGGGCAGAAGGGGCAACACCAGCGGCAGTGCCATTAGCATTCCCATAAACATTTGCACCATTCACGAACGCTCCTGCTGCTGTACTTGCTGTGTGTGTCCCGTGTCCATCACCATCTATCGGGGAACCATTGGCAAGTTGGTAAGACCTCGCTCCAATGAGCTTGTTGTTACACTTGTTAGTGAAATTAGACTCACAAACACCTTTCCACTTAGCAGGCGGAGGAGGCATCCCAACATCGCTAAACGAAGGATGATCAGGATAAATTCCACTGTCCATAAGTCCGATGATGACGCCTTTCCCATAGTTGGAATCCTTCCAGAAGCCCATGTTCTGTTGCAAACCAAGAAAGCTTGGAGTATGAGTAGTATGCAAGGACAAAATCTCCTGTTTCTTTGCAGAGACAAAGCCGTGTTTCTTCTCCATTTCCTTTACTTGTGCTTCCGTTAATCTTGCTGCAAAGCCTTTCATCACATTGTGATAGGAATAGATCATGCCAGCAGCCTCTTCATTTCCACTTGAGCTAATTTCTGTACTTCTAGGCAAAAAAGAAAGATAATAGCTCTCTAAGTCTCTTAACGATGATTGAGTGGAAATTTGGCTATCAGGGGATTCAACATGAACTATATAAGTCTCGAAATCACTTTGAAAACTAGGCCATGGGAAAGAGCAAAAGATGAAAACAACAAGGATTTTCAAGAATCCCATGGCTGCAAATGAGCTAAAGATAAGAGTAATAATACTTAAAAATGTTGTAATTGGAAAATGAATTAGATGAACTTATGAGATCAGGAGTTACCTCTTTATATAGTGGTTTATCCTTGAAGTATACACATCCATTTTATTTTGCTCCACTTGCAAAATCATATTGATGAACTTAGTTTTTGAGTAGGCCCTTAAGTTTGTTAGTATCATAATTGTGGAATACGACCTATGGAACGTAGAAAAACTACTAAAGAAAGGCCACTAGTGTGAAAGAGACTAGAATATAATTCTAATTGAACTATATTCTATAAATAACAAAACTAAAGCTAGTATAATTTCTTTGAAACGCATCACAGTTTCTACAATTGAATTATATTCTATAGTAGATCTGTCGTTTACAAGATGCAGAAAATATCATACAGTTACGCCTTGTCTAAATAATTTTTTTTTTTAAAAAATAGAACCAGTCTTAATTAATGACTTATAGTAATAGGACGTTGAAGCCTGGTGATTTGGTCAATGAATTAAATAGGAAAAAACCTACCAAAGTTGTCGGAAGTGTATTTATGCCTTTGCCCATTATTTTATACTTTGAATTATTAATTGCCATGGTTTCTTTAGTACCTTCTCCGTTTCAGATTAGTTGAATTTTTGAAATTTTTTTTATTGTTCAAAATAGTTGAACTGTTTAAAGTTCAAGAAAAACATTTAAAATGTTTTCCATATTTGCCCGTTCATTTTTTAAAATTTTATATTTTCTACGAGATAAATTACACTATATATTTATGATTTCACAACAGGCGATAGAGAAAAAGTATGATGTAAGTTAGTGGCAGAGCCAATATTTTCGTCGAAGGTGTTTATACTTTTAGAACATGGGTGGATGACTTTTGTATCAAGGGTGTTCAACAATTAATATATATCAAAATGTCTATATTTAACTTATATATTCGAAAAAGTTTTCCGACAAAGAACATAGGTGGATGACATTTGTATCAACGGTGTTCAACAATTAATATATATCAAAATGTCTATATTTAATTTATATATTCGAAAAAGTTTTCCGACGAATGATGTTCATCTGAATGTAGCTCCGCCCCCTGATGTAAGTGTATTAGCTCACAAATTTAATTAAAATGAGATGGAAGGGTACTACATTATATTGCTGATTGAAGCATGATAATTAAGTTCTGTTGATTATCTAATGTACATGTTCATGACAGATTGTTCTTAGATTAGAGAATAGTTAAGAAGAACACGATCTAATTCCCTAGAATTAGGACGATTATTTGCATCTAGGATCGAAATGAACTTGGTTATCGAGTTTAATTAACTATAGTCAGAATAAATAATTTCATATGTGGCATTCCACGCAGTTCCTCTGTTTTGGAGCAGTTGTTTGGAAGAATATGAATATTAATGACCGAGTAATTAGAAATCATTAATAATTTGAATTAAGAGGAAATAGCTTGAAAATTCCATAGATTAGGTGAACCAACCCAAAATAATATCAATCTTAATTAATGACCTACGGCAATAGGACGTTGACGCCTGATGTAATGGGTCAATGAATTAAATGGGGAAAAACCCTACCACGGTGCTCGGTAGATTTATGTATTTAATTTCAATGAAGATATAAACTTTCGTCCCAATTTATGTTACTCTTAGGGGTCGTTTGGTGTAAGATATAAGTTATAATAATCTCGAGCAGAACTATTTTATCCCATGTTTGATTGAAGGTATAAGATAATCCTTAGACTATTTTTTTTACAGTTAAATTTATTTTACGATAATCACTCTTTAATTTTCAACATCTATTGAAATACTGTTGACAAGAATGATATTGAAATATGGCCCAAGAGCCTACATTTGTTGACAACTCTTGATTTGTCAACCTTGACATACCAATTTGATCAATCTTGACAACTCTCATTCAAATTTGGTATCTTTGTATATTCTTCAAAATTAGGCAAGTCACAAATGGTTGGTGGAAGGTTGACCACCAACCTTTGCTTCTTTGTCAATTTTGGAAGACAAATTACTCCTATATAAAGGAGCAATTCACTCTTCAGAAAAAATTGAGAGATTCAGAATAAGAGAGAGTCTAAGAATTCTGTAAGATACACATTGTTTATTTTGTGAGTGTTGTAATACTTCTTTTATTTTTATCACTCCACTCCACATATATAACTGAGTGATACACAAAATTTATATCCTAGTAGTGCTTAAGCCCAGGAAGGTTTTATTGTGCACTTTTTCATTATAGTGATATTTTGCTCGTCGTCGTCCGTAGATGTAGCCTATTTTTAGGTGAACCACGTTAAATTTGTGTCTTCATTTATTACCTTGCCCAATTTATTTATATTTTTTAATATCAATCCCGATTCTTATCGCACTTCTGCTATCGCCTGATAATCCCTAACAACTGAGAATAAGCAAGAGCATTATTGCTACTACTCTGCTTTATTGCGTTTGATTCTTATTGACTTGACACTGCCTTAATAAACATTATTTATTAGCTGTTTGTTTATTACTAAATTTTATGCTCTGAAAAATTTGTGTTTGATATTTCAATCAAAAGGTCAATTGAGCAAAGTGATTTTATAATGAAAGGTTGCTAATTCTAAAAGATACTCGTTAAGAAAACTACAAGTCTCATGTAAAATGGGATGGATCAAGGGAAAAACAACATTCAACAACAACAAGAATTGTCAATTTTGTAGTTTCACTAGACCAACACAACTGCAATTGGACTTCTCACAGAGTGCCTATTAGAGGTCCATTTCAAGAATCCCTCTACAACATTATTGTTTGAGCTGTTGATTATCTTGGATAATGTCACTTGGTATGTCAATTTCTGGTTCAGCTTTGAGAAATTTAGCTTGGAGGGTTTAACTATCATGACAACGCCTTTTGGTATAAAGCAAAATGACTCTTTAAACTGTCTACGCTTCTTTCAATTGTGAAATAGCAGTTAGTCAATGCAACATTCGACGCTCATCATGGGTCATCCGGAAATAGTCGTGCTATGTTTTTAAACATAGGGGTCGGGCTGCATACATCCAACCTCCTTACCCAGCAATGCACAGGAGCCTTTGAGGCATTGGGGTAATGTTGTTGTTGTTTGACAATGCCTTTTGGTGAAGCTATCTCCACTTTGTAAGATGATTTGGCATCACCAACATTGGTCACAGTTCTGGTATATGTCTCAGAAGTTGATCCAAGTCTGATGGAAAATGAAGGATAATTTAGTTGCGCTTCAGGGATACTGTTCACCTCCGAGCAATTCACCTTGCATTGTAACAGGTTACTTACTTGTCGATTAGTCCTGGATCATTTGCCCTCGATGGGTTAACATGTCCTGCACCAAGTGTAAAGATATCAGCAGGAATGAGCCTTTCAATTAGTATTGGACTATTGGCAAGGTTTAGTGTGTCAGCGGTTGTCATCATTGCAAACTTAATAGCAGCAGGAGACCAATCAGGATGTGTGCTCTTCAGTAAAGCTGCTATGCCACTAAGGTGAGAGCAAGACATGGAGGTGCCTGATACTATATTGAATGTGGATTTTGTGTTTATGTTGTCATCCACGGAGGTAGGCCAAGCAGCAAGGATATTCACACCAGGACCAATTATGTCAGGTTTCAAGAAGCCAGGGCTAGCTTCACTTGGTCCGCGTGCAGAAAAGGAGGCAACTACAGGAGCATTTTTATCTCCGATCAATGTTCCTTGTAACATGAGTGTAGCAACAGGGTTTGATGTTGAGTTCATATAGGCAAGGATTTTCGCTCCATCTGCAGCTGAAACATCCAACGCTGGAAGAACATGAGCATCAGCTGATTTAGTAACACCACTACTTGGCTGATTGATGACAATCATCCCAACACCTCCAGCGTCCTTTGCAGCTTGTCCTTTATCAACCCTGGGAACGCCACCACCTGCCAAACATATGACTATCTTTCCTCTTATAGCAGGGTCGTTGAGTGACCCTGGTTTGCAATAAGGGGTTTCATATTCATCACTTGCATTTTTTTCCAACATCAAATAGAGGAAAGAATGTTGAGTTGGAAATCTTTGGATGATAAGCAGATTCCCTTCAAATTCCTCTCTATTTCCAAGTTTAACAGTAGCTTTTATCTTTCTATCAAGTGTGCTAGCACCAACCGTAAGGATCCACGGGGCTGTGTTTTCTACTGAGCCACTGAATGGACCTTCATTGCCAGCAGAGCAACTTACAAGAATACCTCTTTCTGTTGCACTGTACGCCCCAAGAGCAATATTATCACTATGGAAAGGAAGCCTATTAAGTTCACCAAGAGAGAATATTTACGCCATCATCTATAGCAGCATCTATTGCAGCTATGATATCAATTTCAGCACAAACATCAGCATTGCATACCTTATATATAGCTATGTGGGCAAGAGGGGCTACACCTGCAGCAGTACCATTAGCATTCCCAAACACATTAGCACCTTTCACAAAGGCAACCATCAGCAAGTTTGTAAGACCTCGCTCCAATGAGCTTGTTGTTACACTTGTTAGTGAAATTAGACTCACAAACACCTTTCCACTTAGCAGGTGGAGGAGGCATCCCAACATTGCTAAACGAAGGATGATCAGGATAAATTCCAGTGTCTATAACTCCGATGATGACGCCTTTCCCATAGTTGGAATCCTTCCACAAGCCCATGTTCTGCTGCAAACCAAGAAAGCTTGGAGTATGAGTAGTGTGCAAGGACAAAATCCTCTGTTTCTGTGCAGAGACAAAGCCGTGTTTCTTCTCCATTTCCTTCACTTGTGATTCCGTTAATCTTGCTGCAAAGCCTTTCATCACATTGTGATACAAATAAATCATGCTAGCAGCCTCTTCATTTCCAGTTGAGCTAATTGCTGTACTTTTAGGCAAAAGAGAAAGATAATAGCTCTCTAAATCCGTAAATGATGATTGGGTAGAAACTTGGTTTTCCGGGGATTCAACATGGACTATGTAAGTCTCGAAATCACTCTGAAAACTAGGTCACGGAAAAGAGCAAAAGATGAAAATAAGAAGAATTTTCAAGAATCTCATGGCTGCATGTTGGTTTAGACACAGAATTTGATGAACTTTTGAATGTTGAAGCTACACTATTTATTAGTTCTTTTACCTTGAACTTTTTTCATTCACTTTATTTGCTCGTCTTGCAAATCCATTTGTTCAACTCAACAGCAAGCCGTTATTAATTTTGACTAGTATCATTATTGTAAACTATACTAGCAATTACTCTACTAAAAACACGCGAATTTCTGATGAAAGGAGACCCTTTTAGATATAAGATTTCTATCACTCATCATTAGTCATCTTACGATATTTCTCCTTGAAGGAAAATATCATGATGTTATTAAATTTGGTGGTCCGTTTTCCTTTCCTATGGGTACTTACATCAATGTAACGTCAAATAAATTACATTATATTAAATTTAGATCCATATTTTCATTTATTATTTGTTACCAACCAAATGTGGAGCTTAAATAAATTGGTAACCAAAATATGAAAATAAAATCAAGACTTTTGAAACACAAAGTCCCACATTGGTGGTTAATGGGATGAATGGTCTCCTTATAAAGTTTAGATAATTCTCCTCCCTTCGAGCTATCTTTTGGGGTGTGAGTTACGCCTAAGACCTTCTCAACAAAGACCAACGCTCCAAGTATTAATTGATCTAATAAATAAATAAGGGGAACCCTACCAAGGTTATGGGAGGGTAGATGTATAAAATTTGATGGATATACACTTTAAAACATGTTGCCAATTCGTTAATCTATAGAGACCGATATTTAATACACCATTCGTTCTGTCATTTATCGCTTGTTGAAAGTCAATTTAATAAATTTTTAAAACTAAATTAAATTAGATCAATTTCATAATTTAAATGATTCTAATGTCATGATAAAAAAAATGAACATACCTTCGGCCTAACTTAGCCTCAAAATAGCTCATGAGAAGACTAATATCCAAGACCATAAAAGTTGGGGCTTCTTACGTAACTGTACAACAGACAAAAAAAAAAAGAATTCAACTTAATGGTGTCATATATATGTAATTCATTGGTATTTAGTATAATTAATGTATAACCATGTATATATGATGTATATACATTGCACCTTATACTTAACAATATTTACCTCCAGTTGACTTTTTACTCCTTAAACTAGGCACTTGGACTCCCAAACACATGAACCACCCTCGTATTCTTCTTATTATAAACATAATATACATAAGAAACAACATCCAAAATAACATCTCATCCTTCTTATAATTCAACAATCTGATTTGTATAGTTTGAATGCCATTAGAAACAGAGGGGAGGAGACAAGCTTGGATGAGAACATAGATTATTCATTGTATCCAGATATAATTAAACTTGTCCTGAGACATCATTAGATAAACTGTTCAAGGAGACAAATTGCAGTAGATGGTCATTTGAAAAAACTATATCTTCATAGGATATAGTTAAATTTAGGCAAATCTAGGATTTCGAGAGGATAGGTGTGTTCTTAAGAAAAGGTGAATCTAAGATATATATGATCTGGAAAAAAGAACACGAGTTCGCTTGAATCCTGGAAATGCCCACTGGTCACATTCAAGGTCTTTCTTTTCTTATCCTTTGTATACTTTTAATTTTCTTGTCCACATGATTCTGTTTTTTCTCATTAATTTTTCTAGCTAGAATAAAGTTATGAACAAATAAGCACTATTTCTGGACATTTGCTTCAAAGCAGAGAAAATCATCAAATTCACTCTCCAAATACATCATCAGTTCTTGTATTTGTCAGCCATGGGATTCTTGAAAATCCTTCTTGTTTTCTTCTTTTGTTCTTTACAGTGTCCTGGCAGTGATATTTTTGCTGGCATAGATGCAGCTATAGATGATGGTATAGATATTCTTTCTATGTCTCTTGGTGGATCTCTGAAACCTTTGCATGGTAGCAACATTGCTTTGGGGGTGTACAGTGCAACGGAAAGGGGTATTCTTATAAGTTGCTCTGCCGGCAATAAGGGTCCTTTATTTGCCTCAGTAGGAAATGCAGCACCGTGGATTCTTACAGTAGGTGCCAGCACAATTGATAGAAAGATAAAAGCTACTATTAAGCTTGGAAAATAGAGAGGTCTTTGAAGGGGAATCTGCTTATCGTCCAAAGATTACCAATTCAACATTCTTCACACTATTTAATGCAGGGAAAAATACAAATGATCAATCTGAAACCCGCTATTGCAAACCAGGGCAACTCACTGACCCTGCTATAAGAGGAAAGATAATCATGTGTTTAGCAGGTGATGTTGATTAAGGACAAGCTGTGAAGGATGCTGAAGGTGTTGGTCACCAAATCAGCTGATACTTATGTTCTTCCCGCATTGATGTTTCAGCTGCAGATGCATTAAGAATTCTTGCTTATATGAACTCAACATCGAACCCTGTTGCTACAATCACGTTCCAAGGAGCAGTTGTCAGAGATTAAAATGCTCCAACAGTTGTCTCCTTTTCTGCACGCGGACCAAGTGAAGCTAGCCCTTGCATCTTGAAACCTGACATAATCGGTCCGGGAGTTAACATCCTTGCTGCTTGGCCTACCTCCGTGGATGACAACAAAAACACCAAATCCACATTCAATATAGTATCAGGCACCTCCATGTCTTGCTCTCACCTTAATGGCGTAGCAGCTCTGCTGAAGAGCGCACATCCTAATTGGTCTCCTGCTGCTATTAAGTCTGCAATGATGACAACCGCTGACACATTAAACCTTGCCAATAGTCCAATACTAATTGAAAGGCTCATTCCTGCTGATATCTTTGCACTCGGTGCAGGACATGTTAACCCATCGAGGGCAAATGATCCTGGACTAATTTATGATACACCATTCCAGGACTATGTACCTTATTTATGTGATTTGGAATACACAAATCGACAGGTAGACAACCTGTTACAACACAAGGTGAAATGCTCGGAGGTGAAAAGTTATCCCCTAAAGTGCAACTAAATTATCTTTCATTTTCCATTTTCGGACTTGGATCAATTCCTCAGACATATACCAGAACTGTGACTAATATAGCTGATGCTACATCATTATTGTGAAGTATACAAGCAATTACACTACTGCAAACACGAATTTTTGATGAAAGGAGACCCTTTTAGCATATAAGATTTCCAGTAGAATATCCATAGTAATCTTCCACGAGCAAATTTCCGCTCTGCTTTGCAAATTTTCATCGCATATTTTTAGTAGTAATTGGCCACCCAAATCCTTTTCAGTTGATGTCTTAGCTAACAAATATGTTTCCATGCAAGTATAATTATGTTTGGATACATGCAAGTGGCTAAACAAAAGTTGTTAATTTGTTTGGTATCAAAGTGCTGTTAAATACTTTTTTTTCTTTATCAAAATGTCTGAAATATTATAATAATAATTACTCTAACTTTTTGTTTCTAAATTAGATTAAATTAGAATTAATTTATTTTAATTCATCTTCTGATTATATAAGTTAATTTATATGTCTAAGTTATTTTTAATATTTAAAATATATAATTTTAATAAAATACAT
>JAOTQJ010000102.1:22541193-22551788 GCA_025642045.1 Solanum sejunctum
AGGGTTGATTATTAGCATACTTCTCCTTCTCTTCAACAGGCAGATCAAAGAAGGTACCTCCGGCAACCTTGACACGATCAATTAGCTCATCTGATACACCATGGTCAGCGAGATGCATGACACCCCATTCCATGGCGGTTTTTTTTTTTTAGCTCTTGGTGGCATTTTTCGCGAATTTCCTTGTCCTCTGAGTCGATTTCTTTCAGATTAATCGTCGGTACTTGAGGTCCTTCATCTTTCTTCTCTTCCTCAAAGATGTTTCGTATACCATTTAACTTTTCTTGTGGCCTCACATACTCTTTAGGAATAGCCTGGATTCCACTTTTAGCCAAGCGTTCTACTCTTGAAGGAGTTGGAACCACTTCACTCACCATCTCTATTAGACGGAGTACCCATTTAGAAGTAGACTAGACACCAACCCAATCTCGAAAAATTCTGATTTCTGTTTCTTGGCTAAGGTTGAATCAAAGTGTACTAAACATGATAAAAGAGGATCCTTTGCACTCTTTTAACATCAGCATTACCATTCATCAAGTTAGGTCTGAATGTCAAAAGTTCATTGTGATCCTGTTAAAAGTCTAAAAACGTCAGGTTCAACCTAAGGTGATGTTCATTTTAGGAGTGCGGTAACAGGTAAGATTTTGAGAATCATCAATGCTGCGCTCTTTTTTTCCCTGGCTAACCATACCTTCACAGTAGTAGAAATCGATGCAGTCTACACAAAACCATTCTCTACAGAGGCCATCCTGATAGGACTAGGCCAGACTACAAACGTTCTGGTTCGTGCAAACCAAGTTCCGGGAAGATACTTCATGGATGCTCCAAACAAGACTCCTGCTGCTATATTCCAGTACAAGGGAATTATGAACGATATAAAGGGAAACTTAAAATAAGTTTTTTCTGTATAATCTATATGATGCATTCAATTTCCTTATATAGATGGTACAAATCTTACGTGGTGTTTATTTAGAGAGTGATCAATTGTCATACTGTCGTTACTATTTTTGTTCCAGCATAGTCAAAGTGCCCAAAAAGATGATAAAGAAATATCATTTACTTGATTATCGTCACATGTTTAAGTAGATAAATGTATTAACACTTTTTCTTTTGAAATTACTACAATACAATATTTATACGACATAAATTAAAAAAAATTCATTCATGTGTAGACATTTCTTTGGATAAATTGTCCATCAGATTACAATTCTATTGTTTCTTGCAAACGTTGTATCATATTTTTTTTTATTTTCATCAATCTCAGATGGAATCAAAGATTTATTATTTTTTGACTTTGGGGTATGATGGAATAAAACAAAATGACTCTTTAAATTGTCTGCGCTTCTTTTAATTGTGAAGTAGCAGTTAGTCAATGCAATTTTCGACGCTCATCATGGATCATTCGAAAACAGTCGCACTATATTTTTAAACATAGAGGTCAGACTGTGTACATTCGACTCTTTCTTACTCCGCAATGGACGGGAGCCTTTAAGGCATTGAGGTAATGTAGTTGTTGTTGTTGTTATATCATATTTTTTCCTTTGTCTAGGATAGTTTGTCATGAAAAATATGAATTTCAAAAGACGAGGATGAATGTACGTTGCTTTTTGTGGGCTTTTGAAATATAATCAAAACTCTATATTTTTTGGATTGATAGTAAATAGGTAGAAAAAAAACTTTTATGAGTTTTTATTTTTATGATTTTTAAAATAAAATTCTAAGAAATGTACAATGCAAAAATATTCATATAATATTTATTATTTTAATAAAATTAACTTTGTATTTACATATATTAAAATTTTATCCATATTATGTTAACTATACTTACATAAGATCTTTCAATCGTTAATTAACTATACTTGCATAAGATCTTACATATATTAAAAGTTATATTCATTAAAGGGCTGTTTGGAAAGGCCCCAAACAGCCCCTAAAAGAATATAATTTGCCCTGTATCCAGTTGATTCCTGTCCTATCACTTGCCTTATCACACGCTCCGTGACAATCCTCTTTACTCTCTGCTTGCTCCCATGGCCGAGCTACAGCCGCCGGACGCTTCCATCACCGCCTCTCCCCTCCCCTCTGCTTCCGTTACAGCCATCACCTCCAATACGACATCTATAGCTCCACCACCTCCCCCATCGGACAACCCTCCAATCAGCAACGCTAATAACAACAATTTAGGCCCCAGTTTGGCTTCGAAACGACAGCGCCGACCTAGTGTTCGATTAGGCGAGATCGGGGACTCACCTTCCGACACTCACTTCCGGCGAGGCCCTAAAACTTGGCGTTTCCACAAGGACCCCACTCTGGCAGCTAAAACATCAAAGACCCGTCCTCTAACTAATCTCGTTAACGGTGGCGGGGATAATTATGACGACAACAACATCGAAGACAATAATTATAACCTTGATTTGGGAAATCGCAAATCTAAAGCGAGGAAACCCACGAAGAGAGTGAGAACAAATTGGCATTCCTCGTCAGCTAAGTTCGAGACGCCTAATGGCGGAGAGAACTTTTTCAGAGAAGATGTCAACGAAGAGTTTCGGGAATTCGAGCTGGAGGGTTCGGAAAGCCCTGTGAAAGAGCACAGTCCAATTAACTCTATGGAACACATGGGGCTTCAGTATTGGGATCGGAGAGGAATTAGGACTAGAGTATCGGAGAGCAGGGACCATCAGGATGACCTCAACAACGGAGGAGTTCATAACGAAATGAATTCTGGGGATAAGAGCATTGGAGTAAGGGACTGGTTGGTTGATTTGGGTCTGGGGAGATACGCTCCCGTTTTTGAGATTCATGAAGTTGATGATGAAGTTTTGCCCATGTTGACTCTGGAGGATCTCAAGGATATGGGGATTAATGCTGTTGGTTCCAGGCGAAAAATGTTCAATGCCATACTGAAGCTGCGGAAAGGGTTTTCGTGAGTTTAGCTTCTATTAATGCTGTATGTTTTAGCTTTTCTTTTTTTTGTTTTGCAGCTTAACATGGATAATTCAAGTGGTATTAGTTTTGCAGCTAGATTTTTCGTCCTCAGTATGTTAGTTATTGTGAAATGTCTTTGTTGATATACAAATGAGAAATACTTTTTATTGAGTAAACTAACTTCTAGTCTCTCTAAAGGAAGTATTGCTATATAAGTTTGAATCCCTCTGTATTTAATTAAAACAAATAATGAAAATTAGCTTTTGAATCTGATATATTCTGGAGTATTAATTTGTGTGCCAAATCGTTAGACTTTATAGCCGCTAGGTGTCCTCTCTAACCTTCTTTTTGACAAGTGTTTAGTTCGACCTTCCGCGACAAGATCCTCTGTATTCATTATCAAATATGGGATCTTCTCTTGTATTAACTTGCATAGAGCTTAAAAATCTTTCTTAAGTGTAGTTTTAAAAAAAAAAAAGTGTAGTTGGAAGTTTAAATTATTTTGTAAACGGCTAATGGTGAATTATTTGACTATAAAAAAAATGGTTAGAATTTGATTAAACAAAGAATGACCTTTTAGGGAAGTACATGAATAAGAGCATGAATTATAGACTCGAGTTAAGTGGTTCAACAAACATAGCCTAGATAGGATCTGCCTTATTAGCTTCCAACTGTATTTAAAAAGATTTCCTTGTAGAAGCCTTACATCTTCTAGGATGACGAACTTATCGATAATCACTTTTGCAGATTTAGCCTTCTTCGCCAGTGGCTCTAATTTGTTTCCTCTGTAGGAAAGTAGATATAACTAGTGTTGACATAAATGACAATGTTTTTCTTGGATAGAGAGCTGCTGGTTCAAAAAAAACCATCATTCAATAGCTAAAGAAAGCATATATTTGTTACTAAAATGTTCCTCCTATTATTGGTGCTCTTTACTTCTGTTTTCTGCTTTGGTATGCGTTACTTGAGCTGAGGATATTTCGGAAACAACCTCCCTACCTCCACCGAGAGAAAGTTAAGGTCTTTATACACTGTACTTTCTCTATACCCCACCTCTAAGATTTCATTGGGTATGTTGTTGCAAAATGTTCATTATTTTTCATTTGAAGTCGTGCTTCACTTTGTCAACTTCTTAATTTAGCAAGTTATTCTTCCTCAATGAATTTTGGTGCCAATCTTAAATTCTTTTTCCATCTATTATGGTTAGATGTTTGTTGAAGAGTCCATACAAAGAGTAATTACAGAGGGGCCAAAAACTAATTCTGTTGATGCACTGTAGTAAAGAGCACTTTTTTGTTAGAGTTTGTTTGGATAGCGCAAGTACAACTATAATTATTTGTGTTCTGATTTTCATTATCTATTAAGTAGATTTAGCTTTATTCAAAAATTTATGAACATAAATGGGGGCGGGGTTAGTGCGGCTGGGCAACATTTTGGGACAATGCTAAACAGGGCAGGGTGTGTTAAAATTTTAGCGAGTCAAGGCTTGCCCTACTCCTCCACACCCCGCTCCAATGGCTAATCTCAAGTAGCTGCAGAATGAGGATAAATAAATAAGAAGTTCAGTTCAACTTAAAACAATTAAGTTCAATTGCATATTGAAACTTGTAAGTAGAAAAATGACATTCTTGTATATGGTTTCTATGACATTTTACAAAAGTGCTACTTCAGCTAGTAAATGAGTTGTGGGAACTGGCAAGATGACGCTCTATTTACCATGTTTTTTTTACACATGTTGGTGGAAAACGAGTGGGCATTGTAGGTCTAGGGAGCATTGGTTCAAGGGTCGGTAAAAGACTTGAGGCCTTTGGCTGCAGCATTGCATACACCTCAAAGAGGAAGAAGCCCAATGTGTCGTTTCCTTTCCATTCAATATTCATGATCTTGCAATGAACAGTGATATTCTGATTCTTTGTTGTGCTTTAATTAAAGAAACACACCACATAGTTGGGAAAGAAGTGCTGACTGTCCTTGGGAAGGAAGGTATTGTCATAAATGTTGGACGAGGGGCAGTCATTGATGAGAAGTAACTGGTTCAGTTTCTGACGAGAGGTGAGATTGGTGGTGCTGGTCTTGATGTTTATGAAAATGATCCTCATGTGCCAGAAGAACTGTTTGGGTTGGATAACATGGTGATGTCTCCACATAATGTGGTGTTGACTCCAGAGTCTTTTCAAGCACTTGAAGAACATTTCATGTACAACTTAGAAGTTTTCTTTTCAAATAAACCTTTGCGGGCACACATTGGATATTAATGATGAAATTATCTGTTCAACATGCAAGTATACATTCCTTTAATGCTGTGATCAACTTCATTAAGTTTCTGCACCAAGTTGAGCATCACTTTGCTCTCCCATGAAACATGCTGAACATGATAAGATATGATTTGTGTGTGAGCAAATAATAGTTATTTTGCTAAAATAATTGTAGTTTTATTGATGAAAGAAATCCAGGGGATGCTGTGTTGCTCCTTGACAAAGGGGATGATTAAATAAAGACATCGCAGATGACACAAAATAGGGGATCAACAAATAAAAAACCATCTGAATATAACAACAGAAACTATTTAGATTCTTCGGCAGGAACATCCTTGAGGACTTTGTGCTCAGCAACAACATCCTGATCATCCTTCTTGAAGATTTTGTGCTCAGCTGCAGCGTCCTGTTTGTCGTCCCTGAGGACTTTGCGCTCAGCAACAACATCCTGATCATCCTTCTTGAATGCTTTCTGCTCTGCAGTAGAATCCTGATCATCCTTCTTGAATACTTTGTGTTCAGCAGCATGATCATCCTTCTTGAAGAGCTTGTGTGCCATGTGCTGTGCAAAGGTCCGAGGTGGGAATCGAGGGGGCTCAGCCTCATTGACAGTCTCAGGTAGGGGCTTAAGGATGATTTTCTCCTTTGGAGGCTCACAGAAAATCGCCCATGAAATCCTTACTTTCTCCTTGTTCACAACCCCTCTGTGAAGGATGCTCTTGTACTTTCCGTTGCTTAGGATTTCAACGGTATCTCCAATGTGCATGATTATGGAATTAGGCACACACTTTGCAGTTACCCAGTTTCCTTCATAGAAGAGTTGCAAGCCAGGCACCATATTGTGGAGGATGAAAGTCAGTGCACTCACATCAGTATGAGCTTCGACGCCAAGTGCTAGTTCTGGTTGGGGACATTTGGGGTAGTAGTTAATCTTCATTTGAAGCATCAAGTCTTCCATGCCTCCAACTTCCTTCTCTAGTCTTCCTTCTTCCAATCCCAACCCAATCGAAAGCACTGCAAAAATCTTTGTTGCTAGGTTCCTGATCTGCTTTGCATATTCACTTGTTGCTAGACTGTAAATCAGAAATGTATAGTGATTAGTGAAGTAAAAAGTTGGGAATCTTAGTAGCTTAGTAGGTTGGTTATCTGAACATTCACCTTGTTGGTGAGGACTCAATTCCCAAAAAAGAAAAAGTGGTAAAAGTCCTTGGAGGACCAGGGATTGAAATTCCAGGTGGGAAAAGATATCTGGTACCTATGCTAGTGGAGGTACTAGGCTATTGGTGGATGCATCGAGGCAACCCACAAGCGAGCCCAGGCACCACCACCATTGTCAAAAAAGAGAAGATTGAAAACTCTGGAATCATGAACTTGTGTAAAGAAGCTTACATGTAATCAGCAGGGGTTTTAGGCCAGATGGCCAAATTGCGCTTGTCCTCAGGGAAAACACAATGGAAGAAGTAATCCTCCCACTCAAGTTGACCACAACCATTATTTGCTAGCTTGCTTCCATAGCCTTGGACATTACCAGAGGCTTGATCATTAGCATACTTCTCCTTCTCTTCAACAGGCAGATCAAAAAAGGTACCTCCGGCAACCTTGACACGATCAATTAGCTCATCTGATATGCCATGGTTAACAAGATGCATGACACCCCATTCCATGGCTGCTTTTTTCAGCTCTTGGTGGCATTTTTCGCGAATTTCCTTGTCCTCTGAGTCAATTTCTTTCAGATTAATCGTCGGTACTTGAGGTCCTACATCTTTCTTCTCTTCCTCAAAGATGTTTCCTATACCATTTAACTCTTCTTGTGGCCTCACATACTCTTTAGGAATGGCCTGGATTCCACTTTTAGCCAAGCTTTCAACTCTTGAAGGAGTTGGAACCACTTCACTCACCATCTCTTTAACGCAGAGTACTTATTTAGATATAGACTGAACACCAACTCAATCTCGAAAAATAAAGAGAAACACAAGTAACAAGAATAAATGATCTAGTTGAGGTTTATAGTGTGGATAGGTAGGTTCTTTTGTTTTGAATGGAAGTTGAAGCTTAAACATTCAACAACCATGCATGCACGTGACTCATAGCTAACCTTTTTCAGTTTTTAATTCTTAGTTTTACCTAAAATAGGAATGGTGGTTGGCTCACAGTTCTATGATGTTATATGTGGGAACAAACGACTGGTGGCTGGGAACTAGAGTTCCATGTTTTCTCCCTTCCAGCAAGCGTTTGGCCATGTTTCATTGTGAAATTGTTTAGTAGTACTAGGTATTCCTTAAAAGAAATATTTAACTATTTTAATTATTATAGTTAAACTGTCTTTTGCCTGTTATATATCTCTTTATTTAACAATTCACTTTGATTTTCATGGATGCTTATTAGTGATCAATAAAGTAAGTCAAAAATTACGAGGTTTAAAGCAAAAACCTTGATGACTAAAATTATTCGATATTTATGCCAGTCGAAGGCGATAGCTATCCCACGAAAGTTTTCGATGTTTCAAATGATGAATAGAAGTGAAAAATATTAATAAAGCATATAAGTTAATGATGTTTATGATGCAAAAAAATTGATATGCGCAAGATCTTAAAGTACATTCAACAAAGAAAAAGGAATCAATCAAGGTGACAGGTGTAACAAGAAATATGACATTTTATCTTTGTAATTTGTTATTTTATCTTTTAAGGAAAAATAATATTTTCATCAAGTTTTTGTTATTTTATTCTCTCAAAAAGTGAAAAAAGGAAAGGTATCACGGGCACTAAATCTGTTCTGAGATGAATTGTTTCAAATATTTATTAAAATTCTTGATTTCATATGAAAAATCAACATGAATATAATCTTAATATGAACAAAATGTTCTTGCCTACTTTTTTGGAATTTTTTTCCAAATAATTACCTCTTTTCCTCAAATTTTACTTGTAACAACTTCGATATCAAGTTGCAACTCTTACGGAGATTTCAGATATTATAGTCAATTAACTCATTGATAATTCTTTAGTTAAAGAAATCTTATCGTTTAATTCGAAAGCCAAGAATAGGGTAGGGACCAAAAGTATAAATCCATGAACAATCCACGTGACAAGCACATGAACAACCAAGCCTCCACATGTCAAGCAACTGTAGGATCCTAGATACTGGTGTTCAACCACAAGATATCTAACGTCGCAAAAAGGATCATCAACAACAATAACATATTCAGTGAATTTCCATAAGTGGAGTATGAGAAGGATAAATTGTACGCAGATTTTATCGCTACCTAACAGAAGTAGAGAAGATATTTGTTAAAATCCTCAGCAAAACATGTAACATCAAAGACAAGATTTTATCGCTGTCAAAGGATTAGATGTAGTGAATAGATTGCTTATTCTTAATTAGAAATTTTGAGTACAAGCTACGAATACAAAAAATATTTAACAAAGAGTGTTTCCACTTGAATAAATTATGAATCTGAACTTGTCGAACTCAAATGGAGTTATTGAACCCCACGTGGAAAACTCAAAAAAAAAAAAAAATTGTTGATGAAGTTTAAATAAAGACAGAAAAATTAATTTCCCTCCACACATTAACCTTATCTTGGATTCCTCTCATTTGTTGCCACTCTTTCCACTCCCCTCTCTCTACCATAACCTTCACATTCAAGATTTTTCCCACAATGCATCAAATTTTTCTTCTTCTTTTTACTCCCTTTAATTTTCTTCACATTTGCTGCCACTTCCATCAACAATGGCCACCAAACTTGGATTCAGTATTACAAGCTCTAGGCTTTTTCATGCCCCTTTTAAAAGACCAATCTTTTCTGCTTCTTTACCTGCTACTTCTTCACCAAGGCTCCCATTGATCCCTTTTGGTGCTAGTAGAAAGTTGTCTATTAAAAGAAAGTTGTTGATTCTTTCCCCTAAAGCCACTGCTGACCAGCCAGGTTAGGGCTTTAAAGTTTTCATCTATGGTTCTGTTTATTGTGTTTTGTGGATAATCTTGATGGGGTATCAAATTCTTTAGTTTATTTTAGGGAAAGTAGTAAAAGATTTGATTTTTATCCACCATTATGCTTTGGGGTTTATATCTAGTATCTTCGCGGCTTGATTTTTGAGACTAGGATTTTCCGGAAAGAGCCGCTAGGGAGTGGTAAGGTCTGCTTACATTTTACCTCCACTTGTGGGATTCAACTAGGTATGTTGATGTTGTGTTGTTATTGTGCTTTGGGGTTCAGTCATACCCTTTGAGAATTTGCTAATTGTTAGCAAATGGTTGTATTTGTCATTGATCTTAATGGAGCTTCAACTCTAACTTGAAGTATAATAAAAATTATTTTTAACCTATAGTGAAAGGGTAAAGGGGTAGTTCTTGGAGCTTTGTTTAAGTCCAAGTGCACATACAAGTTTATTTTCTAACAGCAAGGATATGATTGGTGCAAGTATAAAGAAAGGTAAAGTAGGACATTTCGTGTAGTACGGGGGAAATTTGGACCTTTTTCCCTTTATTTTGTCTCTTATGAGTTTTATGATTGTCTCAAAGGATTGTTCAGTTGGTAGATTCTTCGAATTGTTCAGTGAATCTAGGATTCAAACCAAGTTCAAATACTTTAGCTATTATAGATGATCGTCTCGCAATCACTTGTATGATGATGATATGATATGAGCTTAAAGGAAGACGAGGGGATTCGTATAGACATTCCCAACTTATTTGGGGCTGAGACTTAGTTGTTGCTATTATTGTAGTCCTGCAATCACCTCAGTAAGGTGTGGATTATCCTAGTGTATGAATAAATGTATCATATTGCCAAAAAATGAATGGTCTTGTTGTAACTAAAAGTAGACTCTTCTCAAGAATTTTAGTTTTATTTTTGCTGTCCCGAAAAGAGCATTTCAATAGATCACTTCTAACATGTTCTTTGAGATTGAAGAAGTTCATCATATCTACTTCAAAGCCAAGTTTCAAGATAAAAAATTTGTTTCAGTACAACAGAGTATTGGCCTAAATGAGAAATTCTGGTTCACTCTTTCATAGTGAAAACACTGTACAAGTAACACCCACCAGGTCCGAAGTAGATGCCTGATCACCAGTCTCTAGGTTAATGAGATAGATAACACGGAAAGTATATGTGCTAATGGGATTAATGAGTCACCTAATAAGTATATACAGCTATGACCTACCATGCGAGCTTGCTTATGTTGTGGACCTAAGACTGGATAAAAGAAGAGGGTTACAACAGGCAGCTTATCAGCGTAAAATTAGTTAATGTATGATGAATTCTCATAATATAGAATGCTGAAAAACAGGCTAGGGGCTCCATCTCATTGCCGCTTAGATGCGAGGAGCTTAAATTGAGCGACATGGTCACTGAGGATTCATATAGTCAATCCCAAACCTTTTTTTTTTTTTGGGGGGGGGGGGGGGGGGGGGGGGAAGGGG
>JAOTQJ010000102.1:22551888-22566687 GCA_025642045.1 Solanum sejunctum
GTGGGGGGGGGGGGGGGGGGGGCGGGGGGGGGGGACTGAGAAGAAGTTGTTGTAGTAGTCATCATTCTTAATATCTTTAGGAAGGCGCGTAAGATATTCCAGTCTTTATGAAGTGATCTAGGCCAAGATTGATGACAGTGATTAAGCAGAATAACATATTCAACTCCTCGCTGAGTAGGTCTGGTAATTACATTAAGACCAGTCTTTTAAAGTAACAAGATTATGTCAATTGAGAGAATATAAGGAAGCTTCCTAAAGTTAATTCCATCTAGTTTTCCAGATTACTCAAATAGATTTAACAAGCTTCTGCTGCACCTAAGGAAAATAAACCTCTTTCTATGATCAGTACAGCAAGACAAGGTTGCTGCAAGGAAAGGTGATTCACTGTCAACCGACCTTACTAACATGAGTATTAAAGAGGAGGTCAATGTCGACAATTAATGAAGTGTTGAGCATACAAACTGAATATTCTTTTATCGACTTCCTTTTTCTTTTTCATTTAATCGTTTGGATCTTATCCAAGTTCTCCATTTCATGGTCGCCTATATGGTATTTCATTTACAAAACCTCATTTATTTGCTTTCAGGTCAGGTCAAAGAGGAGGAGGAAGAAGACAGTAAAATTTTACAGTATTGTAATCTTGACAGGAAACAAAAGAAATCTATGGGGGAAATGGAACAAGAGTTTCTTCAAGCACTACAAGTAATGAAGCAAATCTTGCCCTTTTTTCCCTGGATTTTTATATTTTCCTGATAATTGAGGCTTGTGTATGCGGTTTATGTTACCGCTTTTGATTGTTCTTCTTCATGTCTTGTTTCAGTTCCCCTTTCTAACGAAAAGAATGGCTTTTTGTCTTGATTGTGTACCACAGTCATTCTATTATGAAGGAAAGGCCATAATGTCAAATGAGGAATTTGATAACCTCAAAGAAGAACTTATGTGGGAAGGGAGCAGCGTTGTCATGCTAAGTATAGAGCAATTTCATTTAATTATCTAAACTCTTACAATATGGTCTTTGTATGTCTTCAATATGGCCCCTTGACATCAATTCCTCTTAATATAGGTGCTGATGAACAGAGATTTTTGGAAGCTTCTATGGCCTATGTATCTGGGAATCCGATTATGACTGATAAAGAGTTCGACAAGCTGAAGTTGAAACTTAAGGTGCTTGCCAGTTGGTCAAATTATATACTTATATTATTTTAATATATAATACATCAGAAAAGTATTAGCTTGGTTTTGAATGTTATTATAAAATATCCCTTTACATCACTTGCAAAAACAAATACACCAGAAAAACAGGAGCAAAGTTATTGTTGTTATGAACTAAAATGACTGACTGCACTTTATAAGCTCGGGTTTTGGAATATCAGCAATTATCTGTTACGTCCTTTTGGTATCAGATTAGTTTTAATTTTGACCAGTAACTAATATGGGGTTATTCCATTATCACAATAAAGGCTATTCTTCTATTTATTATCCCTGCGCTCTTACTCATTTTCTTTTTTAAATATCTCATTCTTATGTTGTTTCAAAAATTTTCTTTTTTGGTATCTCTTAATTTTTAGATGGATGGCAGTGAAATTGTTGTTGAGGGTCCACGATGCAGTCTCCGTAGTAGAAAGGTTTGTTTTATCTTTTTCCATTTCCACTATGTACATGCTACATTTTTGCCCTTGTGTATCCTCATAATATGCCTTTGATCTAATTTACTTGCTGCAGGTTTATAGTGACCTTAATGTTGATTACCTGAAGATGTTCTTGCTGAATGTTCCCGCAGCTGTTGTTGCGCTTGGATTGTGAGTAGCATTTCTTTATCTCAAAATGTTCAACTTAACAATTTCATTTTTAGCATAAGAAAAGGAGAAAACTCGTACTAGAAAGTGTAAAAGTCGGATCTTTCTCACTTTTGTGTTTATAATACCAAATAGACATTTTATTTCGTGGCATGGGATAACAGTTCGAGAAAGGGAAAGAAGAAAGAAAAAACACAGACGTCCAACTTCAGAAAGGAGAACTAAAGTTTGTTTACATCAATTTTATAAATTCATTCTTACAACTTTCATGCGTGTATCTTGGATTCTTGATGATTATCACAATCTGTGTTAAAATGGAAACACAAGAAGATAGAACCATTTGTATTTGTGTTCTTAGATCATAAAACACAATCCCATTTTCTTTAATACGGTTTATTTGGCTTTTGTATTACAGGTTTTTCTTCCTCGATGATTTGACAGGATTTGAAATCACTTATCTTTTGGAGGTAAATATATCTCATTCTCTTGCTGGTTCTTCATTTTTTGTCCCTCGTCAAAGTGATTATGGGCAGAATATTCTGCAGTAGCTTGGTTAAAAAGTTGGGAATGTTCATTAGCTTTAGCAAAGTGCATGAAGTTGGAAGATTTCAAAGCATGACTTAATGCTAACATGGGTGGTGAATCCGGATGGATTTAAAATAGCATAGTAGAACGTCCCGGAATCAGTTGCAAAGTGAGAAACTTCATTAACGGTGTTCAAGATTTAGTATATACATATGGAAAAAAAAAATTCGACCAATAGACTTCATATAATTTTCTATATAAATATTTTAAATTCCATTGGACACCTTTCACTGCATGTGGCTACGCCACTGCTTGGATTAGATTAATCAAGGAGAGTTATATGGTAAGTTAGGAGTTCAAACAAGTTTCTCGGAAGGATTTGAAGTAAGAGTGGTGTTGGTAATTACACGTAATCTTTTTGAGAAGCGTTAATAATTAGTTAGTTACTACAAATCTATGCAAAATCTGCATAAGTAGTATTGTTGATTAGCCTTAGTTTCTTCCATATGACCATAATTGATCTTCATTGGTCTGCACTAACCAATTTTCATAATTTAGTCACTGTTGCATATGCATGTTAAGGAAATGAAATGTATATTTTATACCTGTAGTTGTGACACAGGGTACCAGTTTCGATATTATGTGTTCGTGAACCATAAGATCATATCATGGCAAGCCTATTTAGTGACGAGAAACTCATATGCACATGTTGGAACTTAGAACTCAACTAGTTCTTTATCCGTGTTTCTGCTTGTTCTAATGCATTGTCTATGCATGTTTATGCTCAATGGTTCTTTGGGAAAACTAACTGTAATCGTTTTCCTTTCTCTCAAAAACTAAAAGATATACTGTGGTTCTTGTTTTTGCAGCTTCCGGAGCCATTCAGCTTCATTTTCACGTGGTTTGCTGCTTTGCCCTTCATATTGTGGCTATCCTTTACAATCACAAATATTATCATTAAAGATTTTCTGATCTTAAAGGTATAAAAATTCACAAGCTTTTCTCATGATGATGTAAATGTTGTATCTATTTGAAATTGATTCATGATAAACTTAAATTTCAGGGTCCCTGTCCGAATTGTGGAACAGAAAACACTTCCTTCTTTGGTACCATATTATCTATATCTAGCGGAGGTGAAACCAACAAAGTGAAATGCACAAAGTAAGTCCAAAAAAGTCGACATCTTCTAAGGTTATTCTATCATCATTCTCTAGTTGATATATCTCTCTGTCGTCTAACCATTGATGTAACTTTCTCAGTTGTGCTACGGAGATGCTCTATGATTCAGCCACACGCCTAATCACATTGCCGGAAGGAAGTAGCGCATGAAATCTAGGTACCTATACAATTTTGTTTTTGCTTAAGGAAGAAAGACACGACGCTTATGTTATCTTAAGAAAATGAGCCTTGAACCTAACTCAACATAAAGAAGAGATGCTTATTTTCGTGAAATTTTCACCCATTGTCCCTTTTGCGGACAACTTTTAGTAAATGATCGTTGTTTAGTCTCTTGCAACTTATAGACTTCTTAAACTACAGCGTGCTCCTTGTTGAGCAAACTCGTAATCTTACAAGGAAACACTAGACCAGTGTCTAAAATCTTGTAATATTGCAAATGTTTACGAAAGTTCAATGTTTCGTCTGTAACATTGAGTAGCAGCAACCAATAGACGTGAGTCTAACATTGTCCCGAAGAGTAATTTTTCAATCTACATTGTGGCCTTGAAAAGAGATATTTGTTGCTCTTTTTGTGTGGAGATAAGATAAATTGATCAACTGTGGTAACTGACAACTTTTCTTTTGAGCTGAGGATCTATCGAAAACAGTCTCTCTACCTCGATAATGGTACTTTTTGTTGTTGTAACTTACAACTTTACTTGTAAATGCAGGGTGATATGTGCGTGAGACACCTGCAAAGAGATTGTACTAACACAATTTGCATGGGAAAGAGATTCATATCAATATGTACATGATGAGAGCAATTTGTAAAAATAAAAAACCATTTCTTATGCTAAATGGTGGATGCTTTGCAACTTGCAGTGTGTCAATATGTAGTTAAATAATGTATGTATATACCATAGGCTAAAAGTTTAACAAAATTTTAAGCACAGGGAGATCATGAATGTTCTGATTCAGATTGGGAGTGTTCATGGTTTGATTTGGATACTGAGGTAAAATAAAAATCAAATCAAATATATTATTAGTAACAGAGGTTTTTTCCACTTTGAAATAATGAGAAATTTGTGTTATTAAATATGGATCAATTCAATTTCTATTGAACCAGCTCATTAATTAGGAAACATATGGTGGAAAATAGATCTCTATTGTTATATTGAAAATAGTCATTGAATATTTTTCTTTTCTCAACCCTCTGAGTTGGTGTAATGATCTGCGGTTGAGACTTTCATGTTGGAGATCTCAAGTTCAAAATCTTTTGCTAGCTAAAATAAAAAGTTTGTCTTTTAAATTGAATTCATCACATTGAACTTATCTAGTGCGAATTACGTCTCTAGTGTGATTTACGAGTTAGGAATGAACTTTTCATCATTATTTTTCCTTTTGGTTGTTAAAAGACCAATCCAGTTGCATTGAACAAATGAAATTGTACTGATTTTTCTCCCCATATTCTGCTTGACACGTATCCATGCATACCAAACTCTACCTCCTTTTATTATTATTTTTTTATTTAATCAACTATTCCTTCTATTGACTTCAAAATTTATTAATTTTGTCAAAAGGTACATGCAACTAATCATAACAAAATTCTGAGAATTTGGAATCAAATTTAAGTTCAATATTAGCCTACATTCTTGGAACATTTTTATTAATCATTTGATTTCAATTTATTTATCTTATTTTTTTTTTCAATCAATGTCAAAATGGACAATTCTTTAATAGTAATTTTTCACATGATATACTTGAAACCATAAGTTTAAAAATATTTTTGATATATTTTATATATTTTTCGTTTAACACCATAAAATTCCAAAAAATTCTTTATTTTTCTTTACTGAAAAAGTATTGAAGGCAGATGATTAGATAGAATATGACACAACTTTGTATCATCGAGGACATGCTCTCAGATAGAAACGAGTGAGTTTACGTATTAGGATAGAAAGTTAATAGGCTAATAGGGTTAGGATAATGTCAGGTTTGTAGGTTCAGTCGTGTCTTTATATATTGTGTTATTATTGACTGTATTATATCTGTTTCTTTTACTATGTTTATATATTATTATTTACTTATTTTTTTATATCTAGTATCTTCTACGTTTGGGGCCTGATATTTTTGAGACGAGAGTCTTTCGGAAACAGTCTCTTTATCTTTACGAAGTAGTAATAAGGTCTGTATACATTTTACTCTACCCAAATTCTACTTATGAAATCTCACTGAATATGTTATTGGTGTTGTTTTTTAAACTCTATGTCAGTTAAAATTAAACAAATAAATTAAAACAACGCAAGCATATTATTAAGAAAAACCAATCTTGAAAACAGTAAGGCGGGCTAAGCAACACATAACTTGCTTGCACGTTCCCCAATAAAAGAACAACAAACCTTGTAATTTTGATTACGTGGTATTAAGACAAAATAATTTTTTAGAACAAAACATTTGACTTATGATTTTAATTTTATTTTATAGAACAATTGACTTAAAGAGCCTTAACATGTTCGTGGGGGCACGAACGTTATACTATTTCTCTTATAATCCCTTGACACAAACTATAAAAGGGACCAAATTTATATGTAAATTTCATCAAAGCAAAATTGTCTTGAAGTGTAACAAATTCCATTCCTTAAACCAAAAAAGTTATGGCATCTTTCAATTGCAAATGGAGTTTGATTTTCTTGATCATTGGATCAATGGCATTTTTGCACCAAATTATGGCCGGAGCCTACTATTCCACCCCCACCGTTAAGCCAACCATGTTTAAATCGATGCCTTGGCAGCAAGCCTTTGCCACATTTTATGGAGATGAGTCTGCTTCTGAAACAATGGGTGAGTTACACTAGTCAATAATCATATTTTCATTTCAAAATTAGCTGACATCGACTATATAAATCATTATTTTCATAGTTTGCCTACACTTTATATGGTCCATCATTAACGTATCAAAACTTTTCTTTTTATTTTTTTATATCGGATTTAGGAATGATTCGTTATGCATGCTAATGAACGAAGTTACACAAAACATTACTTATGTTTGAGAAAAATCACCACATATTTTTTTTTTCAAAATTTAGTATTTTTTCGCATCGCCAATTGAACTTATTGATTATATGCTTGTGAAAAATTTACTGTGTAGTTACACTTATAGCATAAAAAATCTATAAGTTATGACTGCATTATATAACCTGTTGTAGTAGGTAATTATTTGTCACATTTTTCAAGATACTGATCTCAATTGTTACTGACAATTGTTATCTATACTAATCTTTTAGGTGATGTGATAGCGTAACAAATTGATTGATTATGTCTGTTTTTGTGTGTGGTTTTATAGGTGGAGCTTGTGGATATGGAAACTTGTTTAATTCAGGTTATGGAACAGCAACAGCAGCATTGAGCACAGTATTATTTAGCAATGGATATTCCTGTGGGCAATGTTTCCAAATAATGTGTGTAAAATCAAAATTTTGCTACAAAGGGTTCACCACAATTACAGCCACAAATCTTTGCCCACCCAATTGGTCTGAAGATTCTAATCATGGTGGATGGTGCAACCCACCACGCCAACATTTTGACATGTCTAAACCTGCTTTCATGAAAATTGCTCAATGGAAGGCTGGCATTGTCCCCGTTGCATATCGCAGGTATGTAACATTAATTTTTATATCATCAGATCACCTGAAAAAGTTTGCATCGTCTAAAATATCGTGTATGGTTGCAGGGTAGCTTGCATTAAGACAGGTGGGATTAAGTTTGATTTCCAAGGAAACGGTTACTGGTTATTGGTATACGTGATGAACGTCGGCGGAGGTGGTGATGTGGCAAGCATGTGGGTGAAGGGAAGCAAAACAGGATGGATTAGCATGAGCCACAATTGGGGAGCATCATACCAAACATTTGCAACTCTTTCAGGACAAACTCTTTCATTCAAGCTAACTTCCTACACATCTCATGACACTATTATAGCTTATAATGTTGCACCTTCTAATTGGGGGGTAGGCATGACTTACCAAGCCAATGTCAATTTCCATTAGTCATGTAAATACCAATAGATTATGAATACTTGTTCTAGGAATCCCAAGCCTCAACTAAAGGGCAATGCAATATTTTTTGTCTAGGCGCCCTTCAACAAGAGGTGCTAGTATTACCATCTTTTTTCCTCCAAATGTCTACTTGTTATTTGTTTTAACAATTTTTATTTTGTCATCTTCTACCTAGTCTTTCTCTATTCAAAGGAATAAGTTTATCGTATATCATAAATGGCAAACATATAAAGTCTAATTACGCTTCATAGTTATAGTTTAAATAATTATATTTTCTAACTATAATTATAGCAGTATTTGTATAATTCACAAAACATTTCTATACATTTATATAATTCGCAGTTTTTGTATAACGTTTGTATATTTCGATATACAATTCATGCACAATATTTATATAATTCACTATGTTTGTACATTTCTATATACAATTTGATTCGCGCATGATTTTTGTATAATCATGCACAACGTTTGTATAAATCGCGCAAAATATAGAAAACTCAAATTGTAATTACAGCTAAATATTTATCGCGAACCGTAATTCATTCCAACTATAGTTATATTGGCTAATTAATAAACTAGTATCCGCGTAATTTTTCCTATTTGAGTTACTACTATAATTTCTTTTTCAAGTCTTACATATGCATAATACCAATTAGTGACAATGAAGACATTGATTAAACGAATTAATTAACGAAAATTTTTACCAAACAAATTTCATCAATAATGAATCAATACTATATTCTAATTAATTATCACTAGAAGATATATAAGTAGGTAGAAAGGAATATGATATACCAACTAATAATGAAACAAAAAAAATGTAGCATTCCTTTTTTTTCCTCCTCATCTAATCATAATAAGCATGGGATTACTCTTTTATCAAGAAATCAATAAAAACTTATTAAGAGAAAATTATTAATTGTACTCGAGATGTATGACAATTGAGAAACAAAATTAAGCTTGATTAACTTATAACTTGAGAATCTAATCATATTATGTAAATAATGCAAGTACTTACATACAAAGTAACTCGATATAATATCAAACCATAAACTTGTACTAGTCGCGAAAAATATACTTGCATCATATTTTATTTTAAACTTAAAATTTCTAACTAGAGATGAAGTAGGCGTTTAGGCATGAATTTAGAAAAGAAAAAGTTCTTGAAGTTAGTTGAAATTGAAATATTCTAAAAATTAAATTTGTATTTGGAGTACATACTTTCACTTAGAAAAATATTAAAATTCTATGAGGAAATTCTTTTTCAGTTCAAGTTAGAGCGAACATCAGGTGTTTGAAAAAATGATAATATATACCCAAACGAGCCCTAAATAACTAAGTCAAAAGCTTCTTGATTGATTCAAGAGAAGGTTAAACAATGGTAATATTGAATTACGAGTTGATCGTCTCATCTAATTAAAAGTTTAAATTATTAAAAATAATATTATTATATTTTTATTTACGTAATTATGTCTCAAGAAGAATGGAAATATCCAATTTGTTGAATGGCTCCTTGCCATGAAGAATTATTATCCACTATTGGAGTGGTAGACATGTAAATATATGTAATGAAAACCAAAAGATAGAATATTTTAATAAGGTAACACAAAGAGCCTTTTTTGCCTTAAGCACGCCTCTTATCTTTTTTGACATGAACTGCCATCATCATATCCAACCCCTCCAAAATCATTGTCACCTCACTATATACTCCATCGCCCATTGGCCCCTCCCTATAATATTTCTTTTCTATGTTGGTCGTTGCAGATTCAAAATTTAAAGTTCATATGGTTTTGAATTTATTGTCAAATTCATAGTTCATTTTAGCTTTTGGATTTATAGATATTGTAAATATAAATATAGGATTTAAGCAAAATCTACTATAGTTGTTTGAAATCAGATCGACTCCGTTTTATGGATTCTTCAAAATTCTCATCGTACCCATGTCACATCCTTAAACAAACACCTAATATTTTAGTTTTGCTTGTCACTTAAATTGTTCATTATTGTTGCACTCGTGTTGAATCCTTAAATAAAATATTTCTTTCAAAATCTCATACGGATGCCACGATATTTTTGTAGGATCCAAGGTACATAATTCATACGACTCCGTTGCTCAAATTCTCCAAAATTCTCACTGTACTCATGTCAGATCCTTAAATAAATACCTCATATTTTAGTTTCAATGTGTTGCTTAAATTGTTCATCTTTGTTGCACTCGTGTCAAATTTTTAAATAAAATATTTCTTTCAGAATTCAACACGAATGCGATAACATTTTTGCAAGATCCAAGGAGCATCATTTACTTCAAACCCCAAATCAAAAGTTGTATACCTTTCAAATTGAGATGTTAAAGTAACAGCTCATTTTCCCTCAAAAGTTTGAAAAAGAAAAGAAAGAAATCAGTAAAGTTGGTCAAACCTTCACCAGAAAGTATACATTTTGAGAAAATTGAAACTTTATTTCAAGATTATACCCCCTAGTCTAGAGGAAAGAGGGTCAAAAAGAAAGAAAAACACACTACAATAGACTTATATTACCTATAAACAAACATGAATTTTCTCCAATTTCCTCTTTATCCCTTAGCCTATCAATCTCCATTTTGCAAAAACTAGCTTCCTTATTTTGCCTTTTTGATGATCAAATGGGCAGACTTGTTTATCTAACGCTCACGTTACTATCACTATCATTCACCACGACTGTTTCAAGTGATGCACAAGGCATAAAATCAGCACGACTTCTTGATCTAGTCCTACGAGACAACACTTTTCGATATTACAAGACAAAGAAATTCAGAACAGCAAAATTGTACCCCATACATTTACCATCCAACCTGTCGGGGATCAAACTCGATTCAATAAGGTATCGATGTGGTAGTCTAACAAGATATGGTGCCAAAATCAAAGAATTCAAATTACCTATTGGGGTAAGTATTCAACATTGTCCTGAAAGAGTAGTAATTGTTCGACAAAATCTTGGATCGAATTGGTCTTCTATTTACTATGACAACTATGAATTATCAGGCTATCAACTTCTTTCCCCTGTATTAGGCTTATTAGCATACAATGCTGGTGATGACATGGTAACTTCATCCATCCCATTTGAACTCGGATTTCAATCCTATAAAACTCCTATTGAAATCAATTTCAACAACACAATAAGGCTAGTGAACTCACCAGGGATCATACCATTATGCGCTACCTTTGAGCGCGATGGAAAGGTGACACTAACAAAACAAGTGTCGCAGAATGTTTGTTCTGCTGCGAAACAGGGGCATTTTGGCTTAGTTATTGAGTCGCCCTTGATGCCAATGAAAAATAAACGCCAAAGTAAGTGGAAGTTAGCTATTGGGAGCTCGATTGGAGCTGCATTGGGCGCGTTTCTTTTAGGCTTGTTACTTATCGCGATATTCGCGAAAGTGAAGAAGAAAGCAAGGATGGAGGAATTGGTAAGAAGGGCATATGAGGAAGAAGCTTTACAAGTTTCAATGGTTGGACATGTTAGAGCTCCAATGGCAACAGGTACTAGGACTGTTCCAACTATTGAACAGGAGTATACTCCTCATAATACTTGAAAAAATATAGTTGTTTAATTTTGTAGATTATTATTCTTTTTGTAAGATGAAAAACTTTTGAAGTGATAGAATTGAAATGTTTTTAGGCAAGGGAAATAGATTAATTAAATTTTGTTGTATCTCTTCTGGTAAAACTGAACTTTTTTTCTCCTATTCTTTTGCAGTTTGTTCTAATTTGTCTAGATTAGAGTTGTCTTTTTTTAATTTTACATTGTTATTTTTACTTGTTAAGATGGATAATTATTACTTCATCTTCTAGGTAAATCATTTAAGTAACAAAATGTAGAATTCGATTTCAAGAAGAATGAGTTTTACAATCTTTGTATTTTGATCCAAGGACTTGACTACCTTCCTTCAATTTAGATTTGAATTATTCGCCACAAATACTTGAATAATTTCTGCTAAATGCAACTTCTTTCATTTTCTTTTGTAATTTTTTCATTTGTTGTTTAGTACGCATATTGAAACTCAATTAATTCAGATTTGTGCAACTTAAATCCCTATTTAAGGAAAAATATTTTCTATCAAGAATTTTTTATACTCAGAATTTAAAACCTTGGACTTTTGATTAAAGAAGTAAAAGCCTCATCCATCAGTGATTGTTTGTGTGTGTTCTTTTGCCTTTGTTCTAATTTTTTGATTACTTTTACTTATTCAAAAGGGAAAAAATTACCTAATTGCATATATTGTTTTATTATTATCTTTAAAATTTCTCACTATTTAATAAAATTTTAGGATTCATCAGATATATTCCTATCTCCCTCTCGGATTCATAAATCACCTTTTGTATACATCCTCTCCTATATATCCAAAAGTCTAGTAATGTATCTAAAAATTAGTGAAGTATTTCGAATTATATAAATTTAAAGAATTGTTTATAATTTCAAAAAGAGTAAGAAAATAATGAGAATTATATAAGTTATACTTATGTAATTCGCTTCAAGATGTAGCATTTGATTTCAAGAATAACAAGTTTTATAATCTTTAAGATATTCCTCGAATTTTACCCAATAATCATAATGTTAGAACTTGAAATTGATTTGATCCAAGAGTTTGACTAGTTTAGTCTTCAACTTGAATTTAAATTTTTCGTCATAAATACTCAAATAATTATCACGAATAAAGAATTTAAATTCTACAATTAAAGACAAATAATATTTCACTCAAAAACACTTCAAACTTTGAAATATTTTTGTTCTTTTACTTAAACATCTTAGACTTGTAGAGAAATTGATGATGTTCGATCCATGAGTTCTCTTGTGCATTTTATTTTGAATTTGTTTTGAGTTATATTATATAAATATTTGGTAGATTGTGTAAAGTATTTATTAGTTAATGAACATAAAAGTTAAAATTCACACAAAATGCAAATTAGTAAAAAGATACACCTATGTGGGTTTTTGACTTTTTAGACTGTGGAATTGAAATGATGTACAATAATAATGAAAAACAAAAAGGTAGAAAAAATCATAAAAGATTAAAGACATGTTGATTTGAGTCGACAAAGACTTTAAGAAGAAGGCATGACATGTTAAGCAATCATGAAACATTGTGTGAAAGAACATATAATATTGTACATGTTAGAGAATTGAGAGTCAATTAGAAGTCAAACGCTTTAATTTTAAATTGATCGAGAAAAAGAACCGCATCGGATATGAAATAGGAAATCCGCTCTTAAAAAAAATATTTTGCCTCAACAAATTCTTTTTAGAAGGAATTGTATTCATTCTATGAAATTACGAATTTCTCTTGTAAATTTTTCTGTAATGCATAATTTCTTAAAATATAATAATAAATTATGATCGATTCAATAAAATGGAAGAAATTATTTGAATTTTTAGCTGGAATTTTGAGGAGAAATTTTCAGCATTAAACCGTGTAAAATGCAAAGAAAAAAAGAAATTGTTTTTCTCTTCTCTTTATTCTTGTAGGTCCTCTTGCCTTCTTTTTTTTTAAAAAAAAAAAAAAACTTTCCTCCTTTACCTCTTTGTCTTATATTAAGAAAAAAAACTTTAATTGATTAGGAAGAATTTATATATGTTGAATTGTTTTTTTATTAGACTTTTAAAAGACTTATATAAAAGGTGCAACTTCACGGATATGAGAAATTGCAAAATGAGCCTATTTGTCTCTTCCTGACACAGGCATCATGCATGAGGCCTCATTTAAATCTAGGGCAAAACAAAATGGACTCTTTTTTTTTCTCATTCGGTGTTCAGTATCGATATTCGAGCCCGACTAAATTTGAATTTGCGCCAGAAAGTCCTACATTGGAGTTTAAAACCGGCCCCTAATAAAGGTAGCTCCGTACCTAGAGGGCTCGACCCGAGACATCTTGCATATACATCAGCATCACTATTATGTGATACTCCAGCAATTTATGATACCTTAGTGGGATCATATAGATATAAACTTAATTCTTTCTAATATTTCATCTGTATACTATACCCTTTCAGTATCATATAGGATTGGACTCTCTTTTTAAGAAATAATTAGGACTTCGTCGATGCATAATATCATATAGGACTAAGTTTAATGTGATAATCTGTTAATATATTAATACCCTGTCGGTATCATATATGATTGAGCTCTTTAAGAAATAAATAAGAAACAATTAAGGAAAAATTATTAAAATTGCAATCTTATTCATTAAACTCATTATCTTATTTATTAATCTTTAGACTCTAGTGATATCTATATGTCTGGTGGTATCAAGTAATTTCTTCTTTTTTGATACCATCATAGTATCAAGCAGTTTCACTAAAGCACTGTCTCTTCCTTCTTTCTTAATACTATCACTATATATATATATACATACTCTTATTGTATCATACACACAAAAATAATTTAAAACATGGAATATGAAAATAAAATACAACCACTCGTAAATAATTGTACTTTTTGAGTTACAAGTTTTATTTTCCCTTAAATCTAATACCAAAAAAGTGTTTAGACTTGAATTATGTAACAACTACCATCTTCAATGGTGTAATGGTCTTTAATTTTGTAAATTAAAGCCCAGCTTGGCAGCTTGCCTATAAAGGAAGACGTCTTTGTAAAGTTATTTTTTGTACTCTTAATTTGCAATTTGGTTTTTCTGCCTTTGTGGTAATCCAAATTTCCACCTTTACCTTCTTGTTTGGCTTATGATTTTATGTTGATAATTGCTAGAATGATCTATTTTGTGTTCAAACAACTTGTTTTTGAGAAGTTAATTATTCAACATTATCTAATTCAATTAGTGGCTATATGTATCTTGATAAATCACAGCTAAATCTTTTACGAAGAAATTTTTATTCTTTTCCTTGGAAAAATGATAAAGTTTTGGTATAATGCTTTTTTTCTTAGAAAGTAACTGATTTGGTTTGTAATGTTGGAAATTTTTTCTTCTAACATGTGCGTGGAAGTATATTGTCATATAATTCTTCTGGTTTATATTAAGTGAATTATTAAAAAAAATTATAATTTAAAATAGGTGAATTATTCACGTTTCTAGAGAATTATTAGAACTTTTTTTTCATATTCATTGTTGACACCCAATTTTTACCCTCCATAGTGTCAAATTAATCAGCGAAGCTTTATTTTATTTTTAACGATTTTTTGACTTTATCTTTATTTAAAAAAAAAAAATTAAAATCATTTACGGGCGCGTGGCCCTCACGCGCCCGCTATATCCCTCCACACCCCTCATTTTCTC
>JAOTQJ010000102.1:22578423-22591591 GCA_025642045.1 Solanum sejunctum
TTGTAACTCTGGATAATTCTTTAGTAAATTCTCATCTCCATGAACAAAAGCCTTCAAAACCTAATGCACAACAACAACAAAAAAAAAGTTACGAAAATATGGTAGTATCAACCTCCCCAGAAACAGCCTCTCTACCTATATCAGGAAGTGGTAAGATCTGTATACATTTTATCCTCTCCAAATCCCACTTGTGGTATTCCACTGGGTATGTTGTTGTATCAACCTATAGTTGTGTATCCAGTCCTCCTAAAGTAATGCATTTTTGAAGAATCTGACACTAAATCAACAATGTTTTTGGAATGTTCAACCGATGTACATAACAACAACACCACACACAGTGAAATCCCACAAGTTGGGTCTGGGAGAGTAAAATGTACGTAGACCTTATCACTACCTCATAAAGATAGAGAAGTTTTTTTCGAAAAATCTTCGTCTCAAAAAAAATATCATCTCCAAAAGCAGAAAATACTAGATATGAAACGAGTAGAGTGGACAACAAATGAAAATTTATAAAGACAATAAAAATAACTAAATAAATGACAAACAAAAACAACAACACAATATATAATAATAATAATACGACTACCATAACAATTTATTATGAACTTACCACAGGGAGTTCTTTGCAAAAGATATAGTATCTGAGTCTAGCAAATAAGTCTAACATAAAATGGCCTCCACTAATGTGGCAATGGACATGAAGTGACATCTTCCCTTTAACTTTCTTCCATTCTGCAACTACTTCATCCCTTTGAAGTCTATTATACCAACCTTGCAACTGCAAATCAAACACACAATTTCCACTTTGCTCAACAAAAATTCTACCAAATATATACCAAAAGAGAAACTATTAGTGGAGGTAGATTCAAGATTTAAAAGTAACGTATTTTCAAACTTTTCTAAATAAATATATGGCTAATAATTCTAGTGGTAATAGCATAGCTCGTGATATGTGGGTTATCAACATGTGTCATGGGTTTGATATTGCTGCAACTTCCTCTCGTCTCTTTTGTATATACTTGTATTAAGAAAAAAATGACTTTACTATTTTTGCTCCTATTTAATATATATTAATATTAATTGTTTTTTAGTTCTTTCAAATTGATCATATATATCTTTTTTAAGGCCATTAACTATCGAGGGTGAATTACGAAGAATAATGTCATTAAAATGAGTAATATTTAAGATGAGAACAGTAGTTTTGGCTTTAAACCCTATGTTAAAGAGATTCGTTAAATACATACAGAAGTTCAAATTCAAAATTTCGAGTTATTAGTACTTGAATTCGTGTCCTGAAATACAAAACTCATAAAGTTCAAATTTTGAATTCGTCGCTACTCTAGATTGATGATGATCCATCACTAATGATCAACCAATCAAGGACCTCCAAATCCCTTCTGCCATTAAATTTAAAGACGGATGATGCAACTAATAATTATTATTTCATAAAGTTACTTTCTTTGTCAAAAGGAATTTAGAATCAAGAAGAAAGATCATAATTATTGGTAATTAATAAAGGGGCTATTACAAGAATCAATAAATCTCACGAGCAATGTCTGGAGAGAGTAGAAGAGATTATTTCTGATAGAACCTCGATATAATATATCACAAACTAGTTATTTTTCCCCTGTTTTATTTTTGTTTCCTGAACAGTATGAAAACACAGAGAGAAAATGAAGAATTTTTTTTTATTACCTGAGAGTTATTGATTGTTTGAGAGATAGCCAAAGTAAGTTTAGAGGTAATATCACTATGAGTCAGTGTGTATGTTCTTGGCAACTTTCCTGGATGCTTTTTTTCATCAACTCCCAAGAAAAGTACCTTCAACTTTGAAGCTTCAAATATAGCTGGTCCAAAGAGCCTTGCCACCTATATTCATTCAACAAACAAATAAACCTAAGACATTAACAAAAATAACAATAACATATTCAGTAAAATTTCACGAATAGACTTTCTTACGGGGACTATGGATTGATTCTTCTTGGACTTTCTTCTAGTTTTGTATATAAAAATAGAGCTCTGTTTTTCATTGTTGAGCTTCGATGGAACAACTAGAGAAGTAGTCAAAGTTCCCATTTTTCATCAAGAAATTGGGTACCCAAAACTCCTTGAATGTTGGAGCTCCAATATTTATGGAAACTTGACTGAAAAAATCAATATTGAAACTTGATCAATTTCAAGTATATAAACAAAAAAAAAATACTGCACGTTAGGTGTTTGAGAGAAAGAATTGGGAAGAAATTTATTTTGTTTCTTTTTTTTTGTTTTGCTTTTTGCTTTAAGCTTTAGTGACTTAGAAGATTGGCATTCATTGCGTGTACTAATTTGTGTGACTGTGTGTGAGAGAAAATAAAAGTCACCAGAAAAATGTGGAAATGGCAAGAAACAGACAAAAAAGACAGTAGGAATTGCGTATTGGTTTTGAAATTTGAAGAAATTGTCATGTGAGGTGTAATTATGTTTGCTTATAGCAGCTTCCAAGTTGTGAGGATGTGTACTTTTCTCTGTGAGTTGGGTATAAGATTTGTACCTAATAGTGTGGTTAGGGTGAGTCAATTGAGAATCACAAGATTTAAGGTAAAAATATAAAATAATTTTTTAAGTTTTGATCAAAAGAATAATTTTAATAATTAAATAGGATATGGATCTACTTTATCTTACAATAATATGATCTTAGATAAAAAAGAATAGAAGTTATATATTAGGGTAGAAGACTAATAGACAAGTAGACAGTAAGAGTACGATGATATTTGGTAGTAGGTTAGTAAGATTAATCGTGTATCTATATCTGATGTTGTTATTATCCATCTTATATGTATTATTTTTATTAAATTTATATATTATCTTTTGTGTTCACTTTATATCAAGTGTCTTCCACTTTTAGGGTCTGATAATTTTTAGACGAGGGTCTTTCAGAAATAACTTTTCTATCTTTATGAGGTAGTAGTAAAGTCTGTGTACAATTTACCCTCCGCACACTCCACTTGTGTTATTCTACTAGATATATTATTATTACTGTTGTTTATCAAAATAATAATTATATTTCTCCGCTAATGAGGAATTACAAGTACTTCTAAAAATAAGTTGAGATATGCGTAAGTTGATTTTAACAACGTTATAATAAGAAAAAAAAAAAAGAAGAAGTTGGATATAGGATTTATTAAGGGATTTTGTGTTTAAGTGATTTAGGTATAAACACGTACGTAGTAGTATCTTTTGGTCATCAGTCATGAACGTTAATCTGTGTAGTCGTTTTCTTTAGTACTAGTATTAATAAATCTCCTTTAGACCCAAAAAGAAAGTGAAAAAAAGCAGGAGATAATTGAATTAATTTAGTAAATTTACCAAAAGAAATAAGAGAGATGATAGAAGGAGACAATAAAAATATAGAAAGCCTATTTATAGAATCTTTGGCCGAATTGTCAAAAAGCATTTTGTAAAATAATTTGATTTTTAGAGTAATTCTTGAAATTTTTTTCATGTCTAATAATAAAAATTTGATATAAATCGAGATAGCTAACTGTCGGCTTGTTTAATCAATATATTAATATAATTTCATGCAAATATGTTTATCCAAAGAAGATGAGATCCTATTCATTATTTAAGAATGGACAAAATATCTATATTTATCCTCAGATTAATTAATTGAAACGAAAGGAATATTAGCAAAATTGTGGGGTCTCACCTATTTTTTGAGTGAAAAAAGTCTTGTCAAAATTAAGAAATTCAAACATTCTTAACTTGGGCTACGTGGATTTTCCATAGCCTAGAGTTCGATAGGCACATCATTCAACGTGTGAAGAAACCATATTATATGAAATAGATGTTATTCCTGTAATTCAGTAGTAGAGCCGGAAAAAAATATAAAATTAAATATATAAAAGTATTTAAATTTATAAAAAAATTTATGTGTTCTTAAAAAATTTAATTCTTGCACTGTATTTAAAGTTGTGGATTATTTTCTTTCAGAATAAAAAAGATAAACTATTACAAAGATTGCGACACCAGATGCCTCAAGTTTTTGTAATTTCAGCAAATTTAAAAATTAGTAATGGATTCACATGCAGATTCAATATAAAAGATACAATATTACAAAAGTAGCAATGCTTCAAGCTTTTGTAATTTCAGCAAATTTCAAAATCTACAATGGATTCACATGTAGATCCAATTTAACAGATATAATATTACAAAAGTAGCAGTACCTCAAACTTTTGTAATTTCAGTGAGCTCAAAAATCAACAACGAATTCATATGCAAATTTAATTTTTGTGTGTCAGAAAATGTATATAGAAGATGAGGAAATTCGATATCTAAAAAATACAAAAAGTTTCTCTATTTATAGCAAACATTGGATGCAAACTCACCTGTTTCGAATATGCATGACATCTTTTAGGAAAGAGAGTGTCTAAATAGTTTCAATTTGGGAAAGAGGGTGTCTTTTCCTTTTAGTTTCAAAAAATTTATCAATCAATCATCTAATTTGCCAAAGCCAAGAGACGATAATGGCGTGAGGGGTCTCCTCCACTTGACGCTTTAAGAACTAGAAAAAGTGTTTGGACAAAAATTTTTTCTCTACTCTACCAACGAGGAAAAATAACTTTTTCCCTCTACTTAATTTCCTCCACATTTCTTATTCTCCCACTATTTATACCTTACAACTTACCATTTTAATTCAACCTTGCATGTAACAGTCCACACACAGCTATGTATCAAGATACTATTTGCTCGAGCTAGCACAGGCCTTACAATTTTGTCTCAATAAATAGGAACTTTGACAATTGAATTCTTAATGGTTTTAGAGATGGCCAAAGTAAGTTAGAAGTAATATCACAAAGTGTCAATGTATATAATAAGGTCTAGGCTAAAAGTTATGAATTTAACGCTATTTTTATTATACTTATATAGTGTTTGTCTAAATTATATATAAATAATTTTAAAATAATATTTTTGCTCACTTGCAAATAAAAAAATAAGTAAAAAAATTATTTATTTAATTTCTAGAATTAAACACATGTGCCAAACACTACCATATTTCCTTAATTAAAAATACTAATTGTTGGGCTATAATCTTAATTACAAGTTAAACATTTGGCAGGCCGGCCAGCCAAAATTAATGCATGGGACACACATTAGTATGTATAGTTTAACCAATTAATCAACAAAATACGTAAAGAAATAGTAGCGGAGTTAGAATTTTTATTAAAGGAGTTTAAAATTTTAAGAAGACACACAAAGGAAAGAGGGTTCAACATTTATTATATTTATAAAAAAAATTATTTTTATCATATATAAATAGTATAATTTTTCATATAAGAGGATTTAGATGAGTGACTCCGCCACTACATAGAAGTGGCCAAAAGTCTATGGCAATAATAACAAACTCAATGTAATTTTATAAGTGAGAGCATGAAAAAAGCGATGCATATGCAGTCTTACTTCAATAAGTGGTCAGAGTATATACAACATATACACTGACTATACACAACCTATATACATTTACTTCTCATTATTTTAGTCGATGAGTATTCATGTCAATTTCTCTAATCTTCTATACATCTTAATATTTTAATTGAATTTGTGAAGTAATACACACATATAAAGAAAAATATTTAAAGATAAAATTTACATCATACTTTTCACTATTGCCCTTTGTAAAATTATAAATATGTAGTGTAATTTATGTCATAGAAAACATAAAAATTCAATAAATGAAAGGGCAAATATGAAAAAAGTTTCAAACATTCACCTTGAATTTTGAACAATTCAAATATTTTGAACCTTAAAAAAAGCCTCAAGAATTCAAATAATATGAGAGGGAGTAAGTAATAATGGTTTTTTAAACGTCACAAGACTCCTTTAAGTAGTTATTTTTTAATTACTCATCTTGAAGTTTTACTCATAAATATCAACACTTCATGATATTAACTATTTTAATAACATGGCCTCAAAGTGAATTGATGTTAAATTATTAGTAAATGGTAAAGTCATACATTGAGCTAAGAATATACGTAAATTAATCATATCAGCATGACTTCAAGGCATGAACAAAAATAGATAGATATTATTTTAAAAGAAAAAGAAAATATAAAAGATATGGAGCATTTAAAGATAAATATTTTACTTTTTTTTTAGAGTATGAGTATCTCATGTTATCATATTTATGTATAAATATTCATGAACAACTATGCATGATATACCCAATATATACATGTGATATATATTGTTGCAATTGCATTTTGATAAAGAAGCATTAAAAGGGGAAATAAATTGTACATGTATACATTTATCTGGACAGTACTATCATTTGCATCATTTTGGTGATTATTAACACATAATTGATACTATAATAACAAGATATTTAGTGTGATTTACTAGTAGGGTTGTGAGATTTCGAAGATGTTTTCAACAGATCTTCGGTTCAATAAACACATAGCTAATATCGCAATAACAACAAGATATTCAACGTGATTCAGTAAGAAGCCAAGGCTATAGGAGGACAGTGTGCGGATAACCTTATCTTTATCTTATGAGATAAAAAAGACTATTATTGATTAGACCTTCAGCTCAATTAACACATAACTAGCAATCGAATTTTTTTAAAAAAAAAGCACTATATTGACAGTAATTTAGTTTTTTATTACAACTCTATAAATTATAATTACAGTGATAATTAAAAACTTAAGAACCCTGCAATATTTTTTCTAGGTTCTGGAAGTCCAATAAAGAGCTCTGTCTCTACTTCCATTATTTGTCTTTCAAGATCTTTCTCTACTTGAGGAGCTGTTGTCAAAGTCAATGGTAGCACCTCACGCTGAAAAAAATAATACAAAAAAATATAAAATAAAATTATTATTAAAATATATATAAAAAATTATTATTTATAACTAATTAAAAACAATAGTGTCACATAATATGAAACAAAAGGAATACGATTTATCAATAGAAACAGGCACAACATAACTGGTTAAGGGTTTATTATTTGTATATAGTGACAAGATCAAAATTGTTGTATCTGCATAGTATAATTTTCTGACGAGAATTCAATTGAGATCGTTCACTTACCATAACTTAATTAGCTTCTCAATGAATTTAGTATCTTGCATATTTTTCTATCATAATAAATTATACCAGTGTCTAGATTCGTGTTCATCTCAATTATTTTATAATGTGCTACATATTATCTCCGATGACATAAATATCAAGTTGCAATGTGATCATGTATTTATGTTCATCAAAAGGACAATGTTTATGCAAATGAGAAGAAATGAAGTCACCTAATATGTTTTATTTCTAGTGGAATATATTTTAATACTAATTTTTCATAATTAGTAATTAATCCAACTTCATTTATGTTCATTAATTAAATATGTAGGCAAAATTTTGGAATAATATATATCTCACCCTTTTCTTCAAGTCTGCATTTTCCTTCAATAGGATTTTTTCCTAAGAAAATAGAAAAAAATGTACTTTATAAGCCAATTGGATTAAAAGTTTAGACTTTAATGTGTGTGTGTGTGTGTATCCAAGGCATTTTACCTCTTCCTTCAGTTGAGCAATTTGTTCCCTGAATAACAGGTTCTGAAACAAAATAAAACAAATAAAAAATGGATAGATTTAATTATCAAAGCTTCACTAATTAGAAGGAGAAAAAATCACCTGAATTCGAAATTATATATATGTGAGTATATTAATTAATCTTGTTAGAGATGTATAAATATTATGAGAATTTGTGTTATTAGTTTATATAAGTTTAATCCATTTGTATAAGACGTAATGATCTAATTTGCTCTTACACTTGATTTCATTTGTCATGTATACACTTGTACTCAGAATTTTATCTGAACCCTTGTATCCACTAAAACCAACCACTTAAACCCCTGTAACCATTGACCAAGTCTACATGGCAACTTAGTTATGACTTGATAAAAGAGTGTGATTCCACTAAAAAAAAAAGAGCACATGAAATACCTATATTTGACAAAAACATAAAAAAGTATCAGGCAATAATAAAAAATAAAATATAATTCATTTCTTCTTCTTTCCAACTACCCTCTCTTTCAGTCTCCACCCGCCCCCAACCCCAAACCCCAATTTCTTTCTTTCTTCTTTTTCATCTCCATTTTTCTTCTCTTTTTTCTTCCCACTTTCTTTCTTCCTAAATTGCAAATGAAATTATGCTATAATTTATAAAGTGGTGGATCTAATAACTTTTTGTAACATCAAAACATTCTTCAACAAAGGAGTGAAAGTATTTTTGTGAATAAATGTGAGTGTATACTCTTTTGAGAATAGCACTATCCAATCACAATGTTGTTTTCCTGCACATCCCATCACAAATTTCATGAGTATTTTTGAAGTTTTATATGAGTTAATGTGAAGGATAATAGTGAGTATTGAAAATCTCCATTAATAAGTTTGATAAAGCTTTGAGAATAATAAATGAATTTTGTGAATTTATGAAATTAAATTCAAAATTGCAACGGAGATTTGTTGGGTTTGTAATATTAAACTTATAGTGTAAATTCAAAACAAATAGATAAGAATTTCACCCATTTGACATGGATTTGGTGTTCAATTTGAGAGTAAGTATGGAGATGGTAATTGTAGGTTGGGAGAGGCGGAGGAGGAGGAAAGATGAGAGAAAATAATTTAATTTTATTTTCTTAAAATAGAAAATTTATTTTCTTATCATTTATTTAATATTTTTTATTAATAATTAAAAAATAGTTATAGAGATATTATGACATGGCATTAAAATATATGATGTGGAAATAACATGTCATTTTTGTAAGGGAGAGTGAGCTACACACATGGTACAAGGGGTTTAAAAATCTCGTTTTAATCGAGTTTAAGGTTCCAGAAGCTTATTCTGGTGAGTACAAGGATTCAGTTGACAAAATTTTTATATAAGAGTCTATGTAACAAATGAAACTAATTATAAGAGCAAATTAGATCATTCCACCTTTGTATAATATTATAGCGTGACTGGTTTAATGGAGTGACACAAACAATGAGAACTCTTTTTTAAAAAAAATAAAATTACCCAATATAGTTAGGCCCTCTTGTATTTATGAGATACCAAAAAAACAAAGGGTTTTCTATAAATCCTTCTGCTTTCTTTACCTGTCAGTTCAATCCATTTTCACCCAATATGGTCCCCTTTGTCATGCATTAAACACAATCCATGTTACCTCTCAAGACTAGAGTCATAAAGCACACCACAACTCAAAACAATGAATCATAGCAATCAAGTCAAAAATACCAAATACTTACTGCAAAAACTCGATTATGACTTGTAGATCATCTGATATGATGGTGAGTTAGTCACCTCAAGGGCCAGAAGATTATAATCTCACAATTAACCAAAAAAGTTAGTCTTATCTAATTTTGTTCTAATGCAGAGTATTTGACATTTATTTAAAAAGTATGCACCTTTTGCAATGAGAACTCCAAAATCGACATACAGTGTTACGATAACTTTGTAATCCTATAAAGTAATCAAATTAGCTTATAAATACTTTTTCAATTTATTTATATGTTTGATATATTGATATCGAATGTTTATAACCTAAAACTAGCTATAAATTAGTCATCGTTTTAATATATTTGAAGTGTTATGTGATAACGTATTTTTTTCATCACTTAATACTTATCAGTTACTTTCAATTACCTCGCTCAAACTTACTTTTAACTTGTCAAAGATTAAAGTGTTATGACTTTTTTTTTTTAATAGAGAGAGAGAGAGAAAGAGAAGATTTTGAACCTTTCTTGCCCTAATGTTGCTTAAACTTCTTTCCAACTGTCCTTCTACCTGTTGAAGTTCATCCAAGGTGGAAGATTCTAGACCTTGTCCTAAAAGCTTTCTGCAATAAAATAATACAAAAAGAGTTAAATATTTCATAATTAATCATTTCAAGAAACTCAATCTTTATACGGAAGATTAGGAGACAATTAATTAACCTTTTGGAGTCTTCAAGAAACTCAAGCTTTCTAGTCATTGTTGCAACCTCCTCTTTCAAATTCTACACAAAAAATATATAAGAGCATTTATGAGTTAAATTACTATTCTCTTCGTTCCATATTATAAGGATATTTTTCTATAAATATTTGTCTCATATTATAAGATCACTTACTAAATTATGATAGAATTAATTATTTTTTTCCATTTTACTAGCATTAATTGGTGTATTAATTATTTTTTCTAACTTAATATACATTGAGATAAATGAAAAATAAAATATTAAAGTCTATTAATATATTAATGATTTCTTATTAATCATATAGAATAGAAAGTGCCTTTATAATATGGGACGGAGGGAGTAATAAGAGACTCAACAAACACATGTTAGGTACAAGCTACAACAAGATTATTTAAAGCACTAACGAAGAGGTCACTACCAACTTATTATAACAACTCAGCCTGCTTGATATTGTCCGTGTTGGGTTTAGGTTTACACAATTTTAAAACATATTACTAGTAGATAAGGTATGTTTATTTATATATACCCAACATCTCTCATTTGTTTTGTCAATGTGGAACTCCTATCTAAAGATGAATTGTTATATACTTGTGTTGTTCCGACATTTAAGAATGTTGTTGTGCCTATATTGAGTTTTTCAAACATGCACTACTTTTTGTGAATCTGACACACATACCTGGCAAGATTATTTTAAATAGTCCTAGCAACATAATTATCAACTCAAGTAGTTAAAATTGCTATGCCATGGAATACAAGTGTATACACTACACAGAGAGAACTCAAATAACAGATCTCTTGATGGATCGATCACTTACAAAATGAATAGAAAAAAATGATCTAACATTAATTTTACATGAAAAATGACATGAATATTAGTGTACATGAGCAAAAATTGATAATGTTCATGTTGTAGCATTTATAAGATTTAGCAAACAATGAATAAAAGCTCACCTCAGTGGTTAGCTGATCAGATAGTTTTCTGTTGAATCTTCCCAGGTTCTTGACATTCTTCTGATAGCGTTCTATTGTCTTGTTAGTACTAACAGAAAAAAAATAAAAGAAACAGACTAAGAATTTGGTAGCTAGTATTATAACTAATTACTTTATAGCAAAAAAATAAATATAAAAAAGAATCTTTCATTTCAATTTGTTTGTGTGATAAGTGAGGCTTGGTCAAGTGGTTGAGTATCTCCACTATCATCCGGTAAGTTGAGGGTTTGAATTATGATAAAGGATAAGAGAGAACACTACTGATCCTCCTCGGATATTTGTCCTATTTTTTAGTTTAGTATGTTCCGATAAAGAAACTCTTTTTTTCTTTGAAAGCTTTTTTATTCCTACTTTCCACATAGTTTGGATATTTTGTTAAATTTGACATATTTTTAATTTAAGATTACAATATTCAAAAATATATTTTACTTCTTTAACTCTGTGTCTAGTCAAATTTGTACATACAAATTACAACATGGTAAACAATTTTAATTCCAAATTAAAAGTGAAGATATTGAAAAAACTGATCATGATATGAGTGAAGTAATCCTAAGCTAATTTTTGGTGTTAATGTAAACCTAACGTCTATTCTCTTAATATGATATATGAGGTAATATCATGAGAGAAGGATGAAAAGAATACACGGGAATGGAATAAAACATGAAACCATAAGCTTCCAATCAGCAGTAGGAAGAGCCAAGGCTCTGAATTACTGTAGAATGAGTTGGCAACTTATAAGTCATGCTTGGTTAAGAGAATCTAATTAACAGCAGAATGAATCTTCACAGATTTATTGTCACTTTTTGTGAACCAAACTTGAGTGATCTATTCATGACCAGGATGAAGATCGAGCAAAATTAATTGGAGATCCCACCAAATAATATTGATGAATCCACATGTGGATTGTGGTAAGACTCAACCTAATCTTGTTTCAAGGATTTTTTGTAAGATGACTTACTTATTGACTAGTGTTTAACTTTGACCTTATTATAAAATGTTATGCAAACATAAATTCCTGTTAAAATTAGAGTCACTTAGGTTTGATTTGCACCAATTTTGAAGCAAAACATGTTGGTGAAATTTTTATACAGTAAGTTATGGCTTTGTTAGAGTTAGCAAACCATGTTTTGGCATGCTTGGAGTGTTAGATTTATCAGAAATAAATTTCCAAATAGTCATTTTTGATTGCTAATTAAGTTTTAGCCAATAGCTTAAATTTATGTGGTGTTTAAATAGTTTAAATGCGAAAATATAGTTTTGATAAAAAATTCCTAGTGAACATACTGAATATTCCAACTAGTTTTCATATCTAAATAGTGAAAATTTCAACTTCATAGATCATTCTACGAGTTAGAATTGATGAAAAAAAATGGACATTATAAATAATTCACGGAGTTTGAAATTTCAATAAATCTTTCATATTTTGATTGTGAAAGTCTGAACTCCATGAATTATTTCTAGAACATGAACTAATACAATTTTTTGAACTTCAGAAATTGTTCTTGGAGTTTGAAACCCTAGCACATTATGATAAAATTTCACTAGGATATTATATTTTTGGCCATCATCATATGTTCATGAAATTGTTTCATAGTTCAGCTTAGGATAATATTATATTTTTGGCCTGATGCTGTAACAAATTTTAAGCCAAAATCTGTGACCTTTTTTCCTTGAATTTAACCTGATAAGAACCAAAACTTAGAGGGTAATCAAGCTTAGTACTTGTGGATTTAGAGTGACAAGAAGTCAGAAGTATGCTATAGAAAAATGAAGATTTGCTCCTCTTCTATCTACAAAAGGTCTAACTCTAAGTTGAAACTCTATTTATTGACATATTTCATTTCTTGACTGATATATCAAAATTTAATTGTTAGTTTATATTTCATCGACCGATCCTTTCTAAGCATTTATTTTCTTATATACTTCTCCATCAAAAAAAGGAATGTGTACTTCCAAACAATAAGAATAGAATCATAAGTTCAAATATTAGAAGCATTTCAGGATAGAGGTCTAACCATCTTAACTCTGAAAGAAAGGGCAAAATTTAAAATAAAATATTTTATCTGTAACAGTGAAGTTGATTACATATCTTCTCTTTGTTTCTCAACTCTAATGAGTTAGAGGTAGAGTTATTAAATTTTTATGAATATCAATATATATAATGGGTGAATGTCCCCTTCTTTCCCTCCACCTTGAAG
>JAOTQJ010000102.1:22607403-22637637 GCA_025642045.1 Solanum sejunctum
GTGGAGCGTCAAAAGTTGCATTGACTAACTGCTACTTCACAAATGCAAAAAGTGCAGATAGTTTAAAGAGTCATTTTGCTTTATTCCATCATACTCCAAGGCCAAAAAATAGTCAATCTTTGACTCGATCCGAGATTGATGAAAAGTAACAATTACATACTTTTATTTTTTACTATTTCAAACCCCAAGTTATTATACAATGTGACAATGTTTGGTTTTGAGCAAAATGAAATGTGTCAACTCATATGTAGGGTTTATTTAATTTGTCACCTTGTTTCTAAGCAATTTTCAATAAAGAAAATTCTATCTCAAATTTTAATAGTTAAATCGATAACCAAACTGATAACAATCAATAACTGATAAGTCAATAATTTAATGATTTTATAATGATTTAGCATATATATAAATCAAATAACCTGTAAATCAAAACTATAAACTTTAAAATCGAATCAAACCGACTGATATGCCGTCTAACGTGTGCGCATCGAAATTCTATGAGTCATTGTATGTCACTATTAGATGCACCTTTATAATTAAAGTATGGTGTGGTTGTCTCTTATTTAATTCTTGTCCAAGTGTGAGTTTGTGTAGTCTCCATTAGTGAAATATCAATTTGCATAAGTTGGTGTTGTGTAATTGTTGTATTTATCTCCCAAAATCCATGATTCAAAACATTGATATCTTAGTTGTGGTATTGTCCAATTTTATCAAATTTGTGATGTACTATATGGCATTATTATAGGACTACTTTTTGGATATGTCAAATTTTAATTTTTATATTTTTCAATAATTGAAAAAGTTACTCGTAATAGTTACAGCTCATCAGTTTTATGATTTTAGAAAAAATTTGATCATAAAATATAGTGATGTTGATACTTACTAGAAGTAATTTTTTGATCGATATGTCGCCAAAAATGTAAACCAAAAATAATTGACTACTTCATTTAAATTAATAATTTGTTTGGCCAAGCTTTCAAAATTTACTAATTTTAAAAAATTCTTTTTTACTAGATCCCACTAATAGGATTATATTAGGTATGTTATTTGTCAAAAATATTTTTCAAAAAGATATTTTTGAATAATAACAATTTTGATTTAAATAATCAGTTTTAACAACAACAATAACAACAACATACCCAGTAATTTTCCACAAGTGGGGTCTGGGGAGGGTAATTTGTACGTAAACCTTACCGCTACTTCACAGAAGTAAAGAAGCTGTTTCCTAGACCCTCAGCTCAAAACCCAGAAGTAGAGAGAACACTTTTGTTATTATTAAAGCACAATTTGAAATTGGCCAAATCTATGCGTACTTCTCCTACTTCTCGAAATCTCTTTTTTCCCTAAAAGTAATAAGACATTTTATTTGAAAATAACGTTAATAATCTGATAAGATATTTTTGAATATGCTTACAGAATATTGATTTACAAAAGAATGATTTGTCAAACATGCATAGTTTTTTCATTAGGAAGATGTATATCTTACTAAAAGGTGCATTTCAAAAAGTACAGTAGAGTAGAATTACTTGCAATATCCAGACTCATCAAAATGGATTTTTATCCTTGGATTGGTTGCTCTTAGAAGACTACACACAAAAGACAGGTTGCTACAATGTGGTGTAGTTGATGAGCAATATTGTGCTTATGTACTTAGAAATGGTCTAACAACCACCATATTTAGGATGATCATTGCTGCAGTAATATACCAAGTGTGGATAAGGAGAAACAAAATATATTCCAAGGCAAACGTTGTGAACTTAAGATGGTGGTTTGAAAAATTGTGCAGGATATTCTACAGAGGTTCACTCAAGAATAAATTTGTAAGAAGATTAAAAATAACGCTAGTTTCTAGCCATAGATTACCAATAGCACATAGGTTTTGATGCCTAGTTGTTTGGTTTGTTGCTGTGAGAATGCCATACCATCAAAACACATTTTATTTATGTACTGATCTGCTACTTTGATAATAAAATATTAGTTTAATTGCCAAAAAAAAAAGTTGCTTTTCAAATAAAGTGAAATTTTTTCTTAATTTTTTGGCTTTGCAAAACTTCCCCAAATTTGATTAGAACTTCCAAATCTAAAAATTATGTTTTGACAGTTCAAAACTTTAAACCTCCCAAGAAGATGGAGGAGGAAGAGGAACATTATTAAGTTTGTCAAATCTAACTAAAACTATAAATAATTCTTTAAAAACTAGACTAAAAGTTAAATACTAGGAAATGGGCCAAAAGTTTGATTCTTTTGGGCCTACAGTGTAGCCCTGGATTGGGCCATTATTTGGGCTGTATCTCAAGCAACCTTTCAAATTGAGTCTCTTTCTTTTGGCCCATTTCTCGAATGTAAAGGACTGGATTAATTAGGAGTGGCAATCAGACGGATCAAATCGAATATAAGTAGGTCACAAATGAGTTAGGGGAAAAAAAATAAAAATAAAAATAGGGTGACTTACGTAAATTACTCTATTTTATGAGCTAAATAATTAGATTCACGTTAGTTTGCAATATCACATTTCTTAACATATTTTAACTCTCTGATATGTGAATCTGAACGCGTCAGATTCATGTATGCGAAATCAAAATTTGACAAGATTTGTAATATCTTAAACTAGCATATATCTAAATAACTAGCTTCTAATCTAGCGAAATTAATTTTTGTAAGTTACCCTTATTTAAATGGGTTCAATTTAATTCTTTTAATAATATTTATGCAAAAGTATAGGTCATATTTTACATATATATTTTCATACCTTGTTTATATAAATTGAGAGTAATAATTCCACTGATGTTTTCTATTCTATAAAAGAAATTAAGCAAAGAATTTTTCTGCCGAGGCATATTTTATTATCTAATGAAACAGTTAGTTGGGATTAACATGAGTTGCGGTGAGATGATTGAGATTCAATCCTTCATTTTAAATCAGATATTTTGAATTTCTGAAAATAAAAAAGATCATATCAAAAGTGTTATCCTAAAAATAAATCTCACGATATAAAATTTAAATTTAATAAAAAATTAATAAATAGTACACATCAGCCAAATAAAACAAAATAAAAACAGTTTGAAATACCAACTGCTAATTTAATTGGATTAAAGTTGGATTAGTTGGTGTCATGTATTGGAAAGTAGGGTTCTAATGAAGACTTTATATATTGAGCACCGTCCAATTGTTATCTACCATGAAACTAAATTAAAATAATTATGTTTTTTTATTAGCAATTACTAAGTGCCTTTATTTTTTATTTAAGAAATTACTAGACAATTTGTGTAAGTGCAATAAATTTTTCATAAAAAGTTACTATATAAAATATTAATTTTTTTTGTTCACTTTTGTTTTTGGTCCTTTTTGTTAATCGTTATTTCATTTTTATAATGTAACTTTCTAAGCAATGTCTGCCGTCGTTGAAAAAAAAAAGCATTCATTATCTAATTGATGAAATCCTTAAAGGATATCCTGCAAATTTAATCCATGTCCCACCACCCACCTTATAGTAAAGGAAATTGCTATTTATATTCCGATCAAGAGGAAGAACATTTAAAACATAATAAGATGAAGTAACTATAGTTTGTTAAAATTATGATTTGTAGCTATATATTATAAGAGAAGCGAGCGAGATCGAGAGAGGAAGGAGAAAGACGAGCAAGAGAGGACAAATAGTGAAGAAAGACGAATTGTATATGTATATTTATAAGAGAGGCGAGCGAGATCGAGAGAGAAAGAGGAGAGGCGAGCAAGAGAGGACAAATAGTGGAGAAAGACGAATTATATATGTATATTTGTCAATTTGTATGTGTATATATACAAAAATAATTACATTTGTGTAACTAATATACATATGTATTTGTATATCTGGCAAGCGAGATTAGGGGAGGAGAAAGAGAGGCTAACAAGAGAGGGCAGAGAGTGGAGAGAGACGAATTATATATGTATAATGTATATATGTCAAATAATTATATATAAAACAACTGATGTATACATATGTATTTGTATATCTGATAAGAGATTGAAGAGAAAGAGAGACAGAGACAGAAGAAAGCTAAAAAAGTAACAAAACCCTAACTATAGATATAAATTATAATTTTTTTCAAATTTAATAATATAATATAAATATATACTATATATTTGTCTGATTACATAATTTACCCTAAAAAAAAATAATACTTTCTCATATTTGGTGTTTTAAATGAATACTTCAAAGATGACATATGAGCTCAACATATAGTTGCATAAAGTCAAGAAATATCATTTTCATTAGTTGATAAGTATTACTAAATCAATTAGTTTACTATAATTAAGTATAAAATTGTCCACAAATAATCATTGATTAATATTAAACATATCATGTGAGTAGAAACTTTATATTAAACATATCATATGAGTAAAATTTACTTTTGACTAGCGCATGACCAAGATGTTTTAGTAATATTATTCACTTTGTTAAGATTACTTCAAATTAGAAACCTTCTAACCAATATTTTAATTACATATTGGCGTAACAATTCAAAATTCTACAATTTATAGAGTTAGTTTGCTTACACACAACTATATATTTATTGATTTGATATAAATAACTTATATGTCAATAGGTTATTCTTTTTCTTTAATTGGAACACGAAAAAACGTTTAGAATAGATCTTGATTACATAGGCACAACAATTAATGATTCAAGATTATAAAACTCTATTAGACGTATTCAATTCCAATTAGGGTTTTTCTAGAAATTACTTTATTTTAAACCCTAGCTTATACTTATATAAAGAGCATTACGTTCTCTTAATGAGATATCTCAAATATTTTAAGTCATAGCATCTCAAATCTCCCATAAATTCTACTATAACTGCAGGAGGTAAAAAATATCATACATGAAATCCGTTCCCTCGATCATGGAGACTTTTTAGAAAAAGAGAATTAAGACAAAAACAAATTTATACCCATATTATTTATTAATAAACTTATGTTTCTTCATTGTTATTTATGATTGCATTTTATTTTTTATTGCTTTAAAATTTATTCTGAACAGTAATTTATTAGCTTCATTGCACATGTGTGACCTCTTATATGGAAGTTTATTTATACACAATTATATATTTATTGACTTAATATAAAAATTTTATATCTATAAGTTCTTTCCTTTTTTTTTAATTAGTGCACGAGGGAACATTTTAATTACATTATTCACCTAATTAAGATTACCTTGATTACGTTGGTTCATTATTTTAGTTAATTATTTAGTACACGACAAAACAATTTAATAACATACGTTTTCACTTAATTAAGACTACAGGAACTAAAAACCTTATCACCCAAGTGGCAAAAACTTAGAATGAATTTTAATTACATATTGGCATAAAATTAATTTTTCATCAATTTCGGATGGAGCCAAAGATTCACTATTTTTTTGTTTTAGAGTATGATGGAATAAAACAAAATGACTTTTTAAATTGTTTGCGCTTCTTTTAATTGTGAAGTAGCAGTTAGTCAATGCAATTTTCGACGCTCATCATGGATCATCCGGAAATAGTCGCACTATGTTTTTAAACATAGGGATCAGGCTGCATACATCTAACCCCCCTTATCCCGCAATAGCGCGGGAGCCTTTGAGACATTGGGATAATGTTGTTGTTCTATTGGCATAAAATTAATAATTCAAAATTCTACAATTTATCAGGTTTCAATTATAACTTCTTAGTATATATATTAATTTGTTCAATTTCACATTTGTCCTTCCACAAAATTTCTCAAATGGTTTGACCAACCAAAAAGCTATAGAAGACTAATGTAGTTACTTATGCATTAAGTATTATTTTTCCTCTTCCATTTTCATCATCAAAAATAGAAAAATTCTCCATAATTTATTTCCACTTGCCATTTAATTTGATTATTTTAACTTGAGATAGATAAATCATTAATATTACCATTATTCTCTATTTCTTTGTCATCAACATTAATTCATGAAAAAACTAAAAAAGAAAAAAAAAAGACACTAAAAACAACATTAATTGTTTTGGAAGTTTGTGACGTTAAAATATTTCATTTGTTCAATTTTAGTTGTCACTATTTCACTTATTGATGTTAAATTATATGAATTTTAATCAATATTTTAAAATATAATTTTTTATCATATTAATATAAGAAAGATTACAAATTATAACATTTTTCATATAGTTTTCAACCATTTAAATTTTAGATTTCAAATATTAAATTTAACTACTTCAATTTATCTTTAAAATTTAGTCAAGTTAACCTTAAAAAGCAAAATAGTAATGAGTAAAAATGACTAGTGGAAGTACTGATAAGGAAACTTAAGTTAGATCAAAATTAGAATAATTAGAGATAATAGAAATATAAATTTCTTTGATTTGGATATTAAATTATTTGTCATATACTATAAAATAAAGGTCATTTCCCTTTTAGTACCAAAAAACAAAAAGCTGTAGAACACTTTTTTGGTTAAACTTCAAAATAAAAATAACTTGATTACAAAATGATGAAATGGTCCATGATGTTTGTGGAAAGATTCAAAATGTTCTTTCAAATGTACTATTGAGGAATTTTTGTCTTCTAAATTTGCTAAAAGTGATCACTTTTGATCTTCACAAAATATTTAATAAATTCTAACCATTTGATTTATAAAAATTGTGAAAAGAGAGATTAACTAGAAACATTTTATCTATCCTAAGACCAAAGATAATGCTAAGGGTCGCTATCATAGTTGGTTAGAGTTATTTCATTTTTTATTTTGCAGAAATTGATACATAAATTTTTTCATAATTCATGCATATCAAGTGTGAAAAAATTATGATGCACACACATATCTGACATGAATATGCATAGTTAATTATACTCAATCAAAAAGTCATTACAAATTCTTAATTAAAAGAAATATTTATGCATTTTTTAGATCAGAAGCAGTCTCACATCATCATACATCTATGAAAGCTCGCCTTATCAATAAAACAAATCATGCACCTCACTTGAATTTATACTTTGTCCTTTTTTAAAGTCATATTTCATAATATCTTATAATTCCTTAAAATTTGCAATTGTAACAAAAAAGAGAGAAAAAAGAAAATTGTGTAGGTTATATACGTAGAAACGTGCCAAAAATTATACATCTGATCTAAAATTAAATAGAGTTAAGTCAAAATATTTTGTACTCTAAAATTCACTTAAAACCCTAAAAGAAATCCTCATAATTCAGTGACATCACAATAGTTATTCGAACCAATACATATTGTGTGTCTTAATTCGACTAAACTTATATTAGTACGATAAAATTTCAATTCACCTTCTCTTTTTCACAAGTTTCATAGCTGAGTGACCAGTTTGAACTGGCCATTTCTTCGAATAATAATTATCAACAAGTCCTTACACTTCAATCAATTGGCTACATCAACCCTAGAAAAAAGGGAAAATGTAATAAAGTAGCAGGAGAAATATTTTCTTATTGGATGAATTCCATTTCCCTTTGATTCTATCGTTTCCATTTCCATAATCTCTCTCTGTATATATCCTCGATGTTTGTACTCTGAAAGCTTCACAACGTACTATTGTTAAGCAACTGTTAGATTTTCTGTTGAAATTTGTTGAAGGAATTCATTTGAATTGGGTATTTGAAGAAATCGAATTTGAATCGAGAAGATGGATTCTTCAATACCCATTTCTCAATCGGAAGAACGGAAGCCGGAGGAGCCTGAAGCCAAAGAAATGGTTCACAAGACCAAGGTTATTCAATTCCTAGGTCGAACAACACCCATCATTCTCCAGAACGACAATGGACCTTGTCCACTTCTCGCTATCTGTAAACCCCCTTTTTCTCTTCCTTTTTTTTTTTCCTGTTCTTAAGGTTTAATTAAGTGTGTAATTTTAGATTGATACATATGAGTCCTGATGTTTTCGTTACTTGTTTTGATGAAGATCCTGTTCTTGTTCTATTTTTACATGGAATTGTGAAAGACAGGATGTAAATTGAGTTTGAGTTTTCTTATGGTGGAATTTGCCAGAAGTCTAGTTTTAGAGAACCCCATTAGGCGTAAATAAGGTATAAACGAGTTAAATAGAATTGTGGCAGTACAGTTTTTTGAATTATCATTTGACTATAAGCCGAAACCTGGATATGGCCTTTTAGGATAGCAGTCTGTATCTTTTTGTTGTGATGCTTACTGAATCAGAATCGTAGCTTGTGCTGCTCTGGTTTGTAACAGAGATCAAAAGATGCAAATGAAAATGAAGAGAATTCAGAAAGGAAATAAACTTAGAAAAAAAATCAGAAACTCTTCTCATTCACAGTACTTGATTGTAAGAATCTATAGAGGTTCGATACTAGGGGAATCGGCTGGCACGTGATTAGTTATAACCAACTTCGGACCAGTGTTATGAAGAACGAAAAGGAAAAGAAGCTCTAAGGTCTATTGGAGCTTTAAGTGTAAAGCGTAAAGCGTAAAGCGTAAATAAAATGGACTTTAATGAGAAAATGCACAAATGGAGAAAACATATAAAAGGTTCAAGGTCCGTTAGGGCTTTAAGCGTAACGTACAAATAAAGCATGGGCTTTAATAGAAAAATGCGTAAATGGGGAAAGCACATAAAAGGTCTAAAGGTCCATTGGGGCTTTAAACACAAAGCACAAATATTACGTGGGCATTACTGAGAAAAGGTGCAAATAGAGAAAAATTGTATACGTATATAGTCCAAGACTAATAATTATAAGCATGAGTAGCAAATATATGGACCAAGAAATTGGAAATTTCTTTAAGCGTAAAGTGCCAATAAAATGGGCTTCAATGAGAAAAGGTGTAATTGGAGAAAACATATAAAGGTTTAAGGTTCGTTTTGGATTTAAGCTCAAATCAAAAATAAAATGTGGTCTATAATGAGAAAAGGCACAAATGGAAAAAAAACAAACATATAAAACTTTATACGTTTAGTTCAAGACTAATAATTATAAGCATGAGTAACAAAGACATGGACAAAGAAATTGAAAATTATAGGATAAAGTGAAATCTCCGGTGTTTAGTGTCGCCTCTTTAGGGATGCTCATTCGTAAGGAAAAGTAAGTCTTAGAGCCTTGATGACCATATTGAACAGCACCTTAATTAAGCAAGATGAAGCAATCAATGTGTTTTGAACCGCACTTTAAGGTGTTCTAATTGCCCGTTTGACAATACTGCTTCTGACAGAGGGACTAAACTGTAAATAGTATAAATGAATGTAACTGTAAGTATGAAAACATTTGGCAATGGCTTCAGTGATCCAATGGTTACAATCTCACCTAAACCTCAAGGTACAATCTTTGCATGTTGCCTGTGTTGCTTGGACTCTTAAAAAATTTCAACAGTTGTGTATCGGATTCTCAAAAAATGGTGTAATTTTTGGAGATTGCGACACGTGTGCAACATTGAAAGTGAAGAGTCCTGCCCAACTTAGCATGTTGCATCCATTCCCCTTCAAACAATCAAAGCTCGGGGAATATGGCCTTATAATATAACCTTAGGTCCCCAATTAGTTTCTTATAGCAATTAATAAGAGATTGGTGCATTGTACTAGAATTTCTGTCAATGCAAAACTTTTCCTCTTCGCCATGCTTTTGTAAAAGTTAGCCATCGGTTCAGTCACTGATTGTCCATCCTCAACAATGGTTGATGGTCCAATTGAAGGTGTAACTTGACCTTCTTTATTAACTGCAACACACAAACAGATGATGTATCTTAGCTGTAGAGGCAGTTGAAGTTCAGGCAACAGATCTGTCATTCTTTATTGCTATTTGACAGTACCTGATCTATAGCTACAAACTCCCTCTCATTTTCTCTGTGTTAAAGCATAAAGTTTTATTCTTCCATGAGCCTTCTTCAAGTTCTCCTACGGCTTTTGAGCCATCTGTTGTGTCTGTTTGAGCTACCGTATTAAATACTGGGTGAGGAGGAATCCACAATGGCTTCAAAGGGTTGTTTGTAAAGAAAATTGAGAAAACTATTGTATACCAGGTTTCAATTAGTGACAACTAGGTATCTCGCAACCAGGTTGTTGATGAGTGTTGCATCTCAGATAGGCCTTCTACTATCTGTTCATTCCCTAGGTTGTTGCTACTTCGGAAACAACCTCCCTAACCCTCACAAGGTAGGGGTAAGGTTTGCGTACAAACTACTCTCCCCTCCCTAGATTCCACATGTTATTTTGTTGTTCCCTAGGTTGTTGATTGGTACCAAAACTGCCAGAATGATACTGAAAGGAGGTGTGATGTTGTGGGATTGGGAATCGTCACCACTAAGAGGAAAGTGTACTAAAATTATGAGAATAAAGAAAACATTGATTGAGCAGGCAGGCTTATAGTGCCCTGTTGGCAGAATGATAAGAATCTGGTTACTTGAAACAAACAAGAAAATAATTTGGACACGAAAATATGAAAAGGTTAAAGGCAGAATTTATAGATATGCAAAATTTGAGAATAAAATCCCCAAATTTCATGATTAAGTACTAAGAACCTAATTGATTTAGTGGTCAAATTTAAAAGATTAAGCCTAGTTATAATGCTTATAGAATCAATTTAAGAATTTATATCAAAAGGTGATCTAGATCCCATTTCGAATCATTGCCCCATTATGTTGCAATGAGGTGTATGGGAAAGCACTAAATCTTACTTTAAATTTGAAAATTGGTAGCTAGATGTAGAGGGCTTTTATGACAAAGTCAAAGATTGGTGGAACTCTTTCAATTTCAGGGGAAAACCAGGCTTTGTATTGGCTGCAAAACTCAAAGCCCTGAAAGACAAACTCAAGGAATGGGGCAAGACTTCACAAGGGAGCCTGGGGATGCAAAAGCAACACGTGTTGAATTAGTTAGCTGAGCTAGAGGTGATATAGGAATAGAGGGAGTTAGATCTTGGAGAGATTGCTTCCAGATTAACTCTTAACATGGAGTTTGAAGATATTGCAAAAAGAAGAAACTGCCTGGAGACAAAGGTCTAGAGCACTATGACTGAAACAGGGTGATAGAAACACTGCTTTTTTCCATAGAGCTGCAAATGCTCACAGAAAGGTGAATACAATATCCAAACTGATAGTGAGAGGGTAAGAGTTGAGTGACCAGGAAGTGATACAGCAAGAGATAGTAGCATACTATCAGAATCTCTACTCTGAACCTGAAGAATGGAGACCATTCCTAGAGATGCATAATAGTCCGGTGATTTCTGAATAAGAGAACAACTTTCTCCAGGCATCCTTTGAACAAGAGGAGATCCTGAGCAGCATAAGAGCTTGTGCAGCTGACAAGGCTCCAGGGCCTAATGGATTCACCGTGGCTTTCTTTTGCCACTGCTGGGAAATCATTAAAGTGGATTTAGTGGAAATATTGCAAAATTTTCACAGGTCTGAAACCTTTGAAAAGAGTCTTAATGCCACCTTTGTAGCTTTAATTCCAAAGAAGGTAGGAGCTGTGGAGCTTACAGATTTCAGACCAATCAGTCTCATAGGAGGGGTATACAAGATCATGGCAAAAAATGTTGGCAGAAAGAATGAAAAAGGTCATACACAGGCTGGTTGACAGACAACAAATGACATTCATTAAGAGAAGACAAATAATGGATGCAGTTTTGATTGCAAATGAATGTGTAGAATCTAGACAGAGGAGCAAGTTACCCGGAATTCTATGTAAGCTTGATATTCTGAAGGCTTATGATCATCTTAGCTGGGAATTTCTGTTGGTGATGCTTAAAAAGATGGGTTTTGGAGCAAAGTGGATCAGTTGGGTGAGATCTTGTATTAGCACTGCGAGATTTTCTGCCCTAGTCAACAGAAATCCTTGTGGTTTTTTCCCCTCTCAAAGAGGACTCAGACAGGGAGACCCTCTATCTCCTTTTCTGTTTATTCTTGCAATGGAAGGCCTGAACAACTTAATGCAGATAGCTAAAAGGAGGGGTTGGATAAGAGGCTTTAGGTGGACAATTCCAACATACATGAACTGGAGATTACTCATCTGCAATATGCAGATGATACTCTCATTTTTTGTGAAGCAGAGAGGGAACAACTGCTCTGCCTTAGAGCTATTTTCACTATTTTTGAGGCTGTCTCTGGCTCAAATATCGATTGGAGTAAGAGCTTCATCTATCCAATAAATGAAGTGACAGATGTGAACAACCTAGCTCTGACTTTAGGTGGAAAGATTGACACCTTACCTACTTTGTACCTAAGCATGCCTTTGGGTGCAAAGAACAAGTCCAAGGAGATATGGAGTAGAGTGATAGTAAAGTGTGAAAAGAAGCTGACCAATTGGAAGAATCAATATCTATCCAGAGGAGCCAGACTTACAATAATTAAGAGTGAAGCTGACCAATTGGAAGAGTCATCAAATGGGAAGAAGTTCTGATAAGCAGCAAAGGAGGAGGAATGGGGGTAAGTAACATGAAAAAACAAAATAGAAGCCTTATGCTAAAATGGCTTTGGAAATTTATGATAGGAGATAACATGCTGTGGAAGGAAGTGGTCAAAGCAAAATATGAAATGGAGAGTAATTGGATGACAAAGATGGTTTCAACCTCTTATGGATGTGGACTATGGAGATCAGTGAGAAATCTCTGGCCTCTAATGTTGTCTAGAATCAGATTCAAAGTGGGTAATGGAATGAAGGTGCTCTTTTGGGAGGACATATGGATTGCACAGAGACCCCTGAAGCAAATATTTCCAGAACTGTTCAGCTTGAGCTTACAGCCAAGAGCCATAGTCTCTGATTTATGGACAGGTCAAGGATGGAAGCTGAATCTCAGGAGAAATTTAAATGACTGGGAGATGGCAGACATAGAAGCTTTTCACAATACAATGGCTGGCTTTAGCAACATGAATGCAGAGGAAGATAGGGTCATTTGGCAACCTGGTAACAAAGAAAATTTTAGTGTAAAAGCTGCTTATAGCAGCCTCAATCACTCAAGAAGCAGATTGAAGCCTTGACCTTGGAAGATGATCTGGAAAACAAGAATACCTTACAAGGTAAACTGTTTTACATGGCTGCTGGAAAGGGAGGTGGTTTTGACACAGGAAAATTTGAAAAAGAGGAAATTTCAGATGAGTTCAAGATGCTATCTGTGTGAGGAACAGCTTGAGACAGTCAACCATCTTTTTTTGCAGTGTAGATGGGTAGATCAGTTATGGAGAATTTTTAGTAGCATCAGAAAAATCAATTGGGTAAAACCAAGAGATATTGAACAACTACTCAGTTGCTGGATTAATGTGGGAAATGCTACAACTAAGAAAGAGAGATGGAAGATTGTCCTAGCCCACATATGGTGGACCATTTGGAGAGAAAGCAATCAGAGGTGTTTTGAGGACAAAAAAAGCAACATGCAGACTTTTAAAATGAATTGCTTAGCTCTTTATTATTTTTGGTGTAAACAGGAAGTATTAGGTCAGGCAGAAGATCTCTTTGATGTATTAGACTATCTGTGACAAAAAGCTCAGATAAAGTATTTTCAGATGTAATTGTTTTTCTTAAGGGGCTACTGTAAAGTAGTATACCTGTTGATATATATAATAGAAACATTACCTTTCAAAAAAAAAAATTATTAATTAGTATAAAACTAATTCTTTAATTTACTTTCATTAAAAGCAACGATACAAGTTAATAGTTAATCTTATCTTTTAAAGAATCGTTCTCATAGGGTTGTAGGATAAATTCATAGTCAAATAATATTCATAATAATCTTCTCTGATGAAAACAACAAAGTTCACCCTTATATATATATAGGGAAAACCTCTATCCTAAATAGCATGGGATTCCGATCCTCCTTTTATGGAAATAATAAAGCTGAAATCAAAATAGAAAACTTTAAACTAGGAAAACATGTAAAATAATGACAAACTTCCTCCCTAACATAGCAAGGAAAAGTTGCCAAATGTAGAACCAAAAACACTCGTCTAATTTATGGTCTTGGGTGTGACTTTTCAGCCCTTATTCCGGGTGTAATTGTCAGCAACAATTCTTGAATGAGGCCAGGGATGAATCGAAAAAGAAATCTTTATTGGTTCTACTTCCTATTTTTTATGAAGAAAATGAATCTTTTTCTCGAAGGATAAAAAAAAATGGGTTCGGATCTCCTGCGGGAATGATTTGGAAGATCCAAAACCAAAAATAGTGGTATTGCTAGCAACAACATAATGGAGGCAGTCGCTCAATATAGATTGATCCGAAATCTGATTCAAATCCAATATAGTACCTATGGGTACATAAGAAATTATTGAATCGATTCTTTTTAATGAATAGATCCGATCGCGCCTTCGAATATGGAATTCAAAGGGAACCATTCAATCAAGCTCCTTGTTGGGCACTCCTTTGAGCTTCTATAAGGGTCCATGTGGGCCCCTTCTCTTGAGCTCCATGTGGCCCTAACTTTCTCCTCTTGTACTTGGACTTGGACTTGGAATATGAAATGCATGTAGCACTTAGCTCATTTTTTCCCATAATTCTTGGGCTTTTCTTTCACGATAAGCATATTCTTGATTTTCCCTTGAAACCCATCAACTTTAATGGAGGTATCAGGTATGCCACCGTGGATGTTATCATGTAAGCTTTTCAAGTCTAGCAAATTCATAAGGTTATAATATTATTAAAAAAATGACCCCATTATCCGAGGGCTATTCGTCTACTGCTGGGAATAGTGTATGTATATGATATGTAGTTTTTCCTTGCATTTATGAGAAAGGCTTTGTACGATATAACATAAAAGAAGTGAGAGAAGAATCCAAGGGTATGTTTGTAAAGGTCAATGGAGTGAGAGGAGAAACATGAGGTCTTAGGTTCAAATACCAAATCAGGCAAAATACACTAGGCCATCCATTTGTATTGGTGGGAGGTGGCAGGTATCCGATGGAATATTGTAGGTGCGTGCAAGTTTGCTTATGATACTACCATCGTAAAATAAGCGAGAGAATACACTCTAGTTGAAATCGGTGATTTAAACATATAAAGTTAGTTGTTTGGGTTTACAACAACAAGAGAAGTTTTCTAAATCTTATATCTAACGTATTATGACAATTGTTAAGAATGTCATAGTGCAATATGTTGCTAATGATCGTATTATCTTTCAACACGCAACAACAAAGTAAAGGTAGTGAAACAACGTTTCTTATTTTGAAAACTAGAAATGGCAAAAAATTACTGGAGTTGTTTAAGTAGTGACACATGGATTTTGTCACCCTATATTGAAAAATTGTCAAAAACAAAGGTGGTTTTATTTTCCTTAAAGAATGTCTGGCAATTGTATGAAGCAAAAGAACTATATTTGAAGAGAAAAAATAGGCTGGAAAAAAAGCCACTCAAAAGAGGTATTTAGAGGTCTCCATTGATGTGGTCACCCAAAATAAAATGGTGCTGCCGTCTGTCAGTCTCTATCAGAATGTGGGTCATCAACAGAAGCAAAATAGTGAAATTATGAAAAAGAAGCAAAAAATGTTGGCCGGGCAAGGCCATCCATAAGTACACATAAGCTACTTATATCTCTTCGAAGGTCTGTGGTACTTTGTGAATGGATAAGAGAGAGAAAAAAACACTTATCATAATAGGTAGTTGCACATTTAGCAGAGCTCCTTATTATATAGGAGTTCTTATTTTTAAGAAACATAGGAGTTTTAAGCTAAATGAAATAAGAAAAGCTTTCTACTTTGAGAATTCTAATAATTGTGAAATAGCCAACAATAATTCTCTTGATGTTCAACACATCTCATAAAAAATGGTCATTTCTTGCTCATAAAGAAGGTTATGATGTCATTAATCAGTTTGCTCGAAAATCTCTGTTAATGGTTTGACTTATATTTAAAGTCGGTATGTGTATTTAATATGAATCCTTGTTATATGTTTGACAGGCAATGTACTACTGTTGAAGAACAACTTGAGCTTGAGTCCTGATATTCCTGAGGTTTCACAGGAGAAATTGCTTTCTCTCGTAGCTGAGCGACTGATAGATTCAAACAGTAATGTCAAAGTAATTAAATCGCCTTTATGGACATGCTTTTTGTTCCTTTCATTTGTACTGTTTTGGGTAGTCTTGTGTTCTACCATATATCCAGCCAAATGTGGTCTCATTTTTACTGGATTTTGAGGTAATTCTGAGCATTTTAAGTTTCTATCCAGGACAAAGATGCTGGATACATCGAAAATCAGCAGCAGAATATTGCTGATGCAATTGATTTGCTTCCTAGACTTGCAACTGGTATTGATGTAAACATAAAATTCAGGAGGTAGACAATCGATCCTTTTTGATTGCTTTTGTTCACCTTACTAGTTCATGGGTTACTATATCTTTAGGATGCAATGACATGCATCTTTCCAGTTTGTGATTCTGACAAGATTCATGTCTTATTTGGCAGAATTGATGACTTTGAGTTCACCCGTGAATGTGCAATATTTGATCTTTTGGATATTCCACTTTATCACGGTTGGATAGTTGATCCACAGGTATGAGTTTTAGCTACTTTCTTTAAGTTGCTTATTAGGCTAGTTCCTTTTGTTTAGTTACACTTAATAGTTGACAGTCTGAGAGTTGTTTTGGTTCTGACCTCCCAAAAAATATGCTAGAGAATGTTGAATCTAGGACCTCTTGTTTGCGCTTTAGGCTTTGCATCCTGTGCTAAACCTCACAAGCACAACAATACATTGTTAAAGCTGAAAGATATGCTCGATGCATCTACTAGTATGTGGAGATTTTGTTTTGACTTAGCACTAGTTGTTACTGTTCTATTTTGTGGTGTTTATACATATATATATATATATATGAAGGTACAACTTAAAAGAGAAACCTCAAGTATACATATTTTTAAGTATTGACAGCAGGTTGCTTTATTGTTCTTGTTCCCAGAAGCTGCTATATCTTGCACCTGTATTTTACATGAATTTTTGGAGACGCTAGAGGCAATATACAACATCTGATTCAGTTTTGGAATTTATGCGCTCAATGTTTAATTTGGTGATTTTAATACTTAGTTTGGACTTGCTAGACATGGTGTAATTTTGTAGTAATTGATTAAAACCACTAAATTAATTTCCAAGGCAAAGAAGCGGAGCTATGATGCAAATTAATGCAAACACTAAGCAGAATTAAAGCGAACGTATTAACAAAAATATCATAAATATTGAGAAGCTACAACAAAAAGGTGTTATAGGTAGTGAATACAGAATACTGAACATCTGCCGGTTTGCTGCAATCATTCCCTAACTGATTAGGGACTAAGGAAAGCCTATTTGGAATAGGAAAATCAAGGATCTATACTTGTTTCCATGGGTTACTCCTCCATTGCTCTTATTAGGATATATATCATGTATTTGTCTTCTTTATTGCTACACATTCCTCACTTATAAGCTCCTCTTCCACCTTAACTTTTTTATCGGTTTATTTTTGTATGACACTATCAGTGGCAAACACGACCGGAAAAACTGTAGCCCACCCAAATTTTAACGGATGGGGCAAATGGTATTTTTGATGATGTGTCATTTTTGGCACAAGCCCGAACCAACCTGCGTAGTAAATGGGTCAACTTGGGCTGAGTCAATAACCCAAATCAACCCATGAAATTGTACAAGGCAGAGCCATAATTTGAACATTTTGTCATTTTTTTGTCTAAAAGGATGAGAAGTTTTTTTTTTTTTTTCCATTTAACAGCAATTTTATTTTAAAGATAAACTAGTGAACTGTCATACAAGTTATAGATCTTGTAAAACATCTATGTAGGAAGACTAGTTTCTGAAGAGGTCTCTTGAACTAGAGTAATAAGAATCAGCATTTCGGCAACTACTAGAAATCCACATTTTGCTAGAGGTAGGAAATACAAGATATCCCATACTCATTTGTATTTGCCATACTTGTGTGCTGACAAGTCGGTTCATCCTCGATGATAGGATTGAATATGGTCCATCTGAGAGAATCCACATCAATATCCAACTTTTTCACTTAACAAACTCTAAATTGTGGGTATCAATAGCAAGAATTGGCAGAGGATTCACAACATATTGGGAAACATGGGTGTGAAGCAACAGACCCAAGGCAACCAATGCCATAAAAAAGATGCTTACTCCAAGTCCTTATTCAATCCTTGAGAATTCTGTAGGGTGTACTTTAGTTATTGTGATTGTTCTCTGTATTACCGATATGTACCTATGAGAAATAACACCCACAATATAGTTAATATTGTGTGCACAGTGTGCATATGCAACAATAGACTAATAGTACTAACAGGCTGAGAAAAGGGAGAGACGACTGTAGAACTATGCTCTGTCTAGTATTTTTTTTTAAATCAAGAGCTATGCTATGTCCAGTATTTTAAGAGCTTTGCATGTTTTTATCATGTAATTTGCCAAATGGTCGAGTAAATATTACTTTAATTTTGTACAATATGATGTGTACCATGAGATCATTTTTTCTTTAGGAAGTTGAACAAAATTTATCTTTTAGAAAAGGATTTTTAAACAAACATTTCAAATTAGATATTTTTTGAGAATAAAAAAAAACTCAAACTGGAAATTTCATAACTCTCTATAGTCTATATGTTTATTTTTGTTTTAAATGTATTTTCTTTTATTTTTAGCAACTTGTATATATCTCATGTTGTTTAGTTTCTACATATGGCCTTTATGTTTGCAAGAGTTTTAACAATGGCTGATTTGATTATGCGAATGAGAAGAAAAGTTTTAGTATTATTTTGCAGTCAACCGGTTGAAGAAAAAATGAACTAAAGTTTTTTGTTTTTTATTATCTGTAGAGAAATTAATAAAAAGCTGGCAAACACTCAGTAAGAGAGCATACAATCACTGTTTCCCAAAATGAAAGCGGGAAAAAAAGGGCAATGGTTCTTGGGGCTTGAAGCAGAAATCAAGAATTGAAGTTCTTTGCTTCTTTGAAGCAAAGCTCATAGTTGTAGAAAATTTAAGAAATACTAAATATGTATGAATTTAGTACTACATATAAATCAATACAATTAAAATAACAAATCTCAACACCCAATTAACATAATATTGATATTAATCCAACTTTTCACAGCTGAGATTTAAAGAGCCTACTACTTTTTGTTGGGGATTATTTGTGAGTCATTGTTTGAAGCACAGATTTTTCTGAACTGCATGACTTCGCTTTGCATCATTTCATCTCTTTAAGTGATAAATGTTGGCTTCTAATGACATTTCATATGCAGTTAGAGAAATTCCTTTAAATTGGGCGGGTTGGTTATAATCTGTTTCTCAGCCTATCTTGAGCCAAGTTTAATCTGTACGGAGGCCAATGGCCCATTTATTGAGTATTGACTTTCCCAAATATATCCCTACTCATCCATTTTACACCCCTAGTGTATGTCTAGGCATAGTGTCTTGTTTAATGATCTAATAATTGCATCCAAGTTCAATTTTATAGTTTTTTTAATTACTGATAGCTATTCCATTCTACTCTTTCTTGTTTGTGCAATAATACTCTCTAGAATAGATAATGCAAATACTTTGGTGTATTTTGTCCAAGAACATTTTATCACAAGTTCTTATTGCTAAATCAATATATTCCGTGGATTATGTATAGTTCATCTCTATTTTATCCATGAATCAATCACTTCATGATGTCCTGTTCTAGTTAAAATTTCTGAGGAAAACTTATGTTAGTATGAGATGTCAAATGAGGAAACTCATTTTGCTTGGAAAACCTTCTAAATTTTAGTACCTATAATTCAGATGTGTGCAATATATTGAAATGAAGCCTGAGATTGCATCAAGGGTATATTTCTTTATTTTAATGTTTTTATGATGGGCTGCATTATTTTGACCATTTTGCTCTGAAAGTTGTTTGGTAGTTGCAAGTTTAAAGACCAGTTGCAACTACTGTTTATTGGTGAATTATTTTTCTGAGTTATCAGTTTATTCCAGGACCATGATACAGTAAATGCAATTGGATCAAAGTCGTACAATACTTTGATGGGGGAGCTTGTTTCCCTTGATACCCAAAATATGGAAACTGAGCATAAAAAAAGTTCTCAAGACGATGATGTTGATTTTGCTGCTGCTACAACTGCAGCATTAGGGGTGCCTTCTCCATGCCTCTCGAGAGGGAGATCATTTGATGATTCTCCTGTTTCTATCACAGATCACCATCCAGCTAGAAAAGGAGATATTGAAGAAGAAGCAGAGCTGTTGAAAGCCCTTCAATTATCTAAGGCTGAAATAGCAACTTCATCAGTAGAAACCGATGTACTGAATTCTTTAGTTGAGACAGCAAATCTAAAGTGTCCAGAGCCAGTGGTTCTTAACAAGACATCAGAAGTGAATGCTAGTGAGACACAACCAGTTTTGCAGCATGAAGCATTGATATCCACAGAAGAATTAGTATCTAACATTAATAAAATATCTGGTGATGGAAAACCAAATAGTTTCCAGTTGGCCTCCAAAGCAGCTGTTAGTTCCTCCCTGAAAATTGATCAGGAAACCCCTACCCAGGATCTTGGAAATGCAAAACTGCTGGCTGAAAATGAGATTTTACCGCTTGAGTCAGGACAAGTTTCTTCATCTGCCTGTGAAAAACATGAGCATCTGTCTGGAGGTATGAATGACATTCAAAGACCAGTCATTATTGCTGGAGATGGGAGTACAGCTGAACCCAATCAAGTTGGTTGTGGTGCATTTGATTCATCTAGTTCCTCAATACCATCTGCAGCTCCAGGTTCATCGGGTGGCAGACAACATGACACAGATGAACCCGACACCTTTGATTCTTCCATAGATGGCGATGAACCCATTTATGAAGGAGAAGATTGCATATTGGAGTCAACAACCACAAGTTACCAAAGTCGAGAGCCTATGTATGAAGGCGAGGTGGTTCTTGCTGAACAAGTGAATGTAGGCAGTAGAGATGTGCCTGAGACAATTGTGAAGGATGAGATCACACAGAAAGAAGGTGAGAAATTGTTTTGTATCAATGAATCAGGGAACTCAGATGCTCTTGTGAAGGGTGAATGTCTTCCTTGACACTTTTCAAATAAAAAAAAAAAAAGAATGTCTCCTTGATCTATTTGTATTTCAACGTCTTTTGCTCTTCTTAATTCTCATTAGGGGAACTGGTGCGGAACTTTCTGAAGAACAGTGCAAGTCAGTTAACAATCTTTGGGTATGCTCCCTTCCCTGTTATAAGTTCCTTCTCCTGTTCATAACTATAATGCTATGTTTTACTAGTAGTAATGAAATTCTCTTTTGTTCCTCTTTTGCACAGATTATTTTCCTTGAAGGAGGGTTTGAAAGAGAGAGAACTTTGTGTTTTCTTCAGGAATAATCATTTCAATACTATGTTTAAGGTATTTGCCTGCTCCGTTACTCGAGGTGTTTATTTTTATTATCATTATTTATGTGATTTATACCATGGTAAAATATTTTCCTTTAAAGATATGATCATATCTCCACTTAAGGTTTCTGGGCATAGAAAACTGATGTCAGATAATGTGCAGTTTGAAGGCGAATTATATATTTTGGCCACTGACCAAGGATTTATAAATCAGCCTGATTTGGTATGGGAGAAATTCAACGAGGTAAGAAGTGTGTCTCTTCATATATTTGCCTTGGATATGTCCAGTAGGTTAATCTGCAAATCATCTTCTCCTTTTGTTCTAAGCACATGTTGTTTGCTATGTTTGATAGTGTCAAATAGCATTAAATTTACTATACTATACTGTTGCCTACCTCGTTGCCGTACTTGCCTTTTGCATGTCTTGCTGCCTTTGATAAGGTTAAACAGTATAGTGCACTATTAAAAAAATGTATCTTGTTTCCAGAAGTTAGCGTCTTATTATTTGCATATGTTGCCTATTAACTTGGAGTCTCAATGTTAGGTGAATGGAGACACGATATATGTGACTAGCAACTTCAAGGAGTTCAAGGTCGAAGATAATGCCAACACCACATGGGATCAACAGAGTGCTATGTCCAGTACTGCAGTATGTAGTTCTTTGCCTGTAATAGAATGTTGTGGATTTGTACCAATTGCATTTGTGAAACTAACTTTGGCTGTTAACCTCAGGACTTTCTGGCAACCATGGAGAAAGAACAAGGACATCAAACTTTCAAGTAATATTTCTGTGTCTTCTTTTGCATATCTTAAATGAGAATGGAACACTGCAGATCATATACTGCACCAGTTACTATTCTCTTTCATTAGCTCTTCATTTGTCTTTTAATTGACAAAATAGCAGTTTTGACCACTGTCTGTTGATATTCAACCTTTGCCTTGATTGGTAGTTGAAGTTAGATGAAGATACTTGGGCAAGGTTGTTTTGTCTTCCTGTTCTAGCATCAAAGTCGTCCTATTCTGTATCGTCAAAAAGTGTCTGCGTCAGTAGAAGTTGCTAGTTACTAGAGGTGTGAAACATTAATTTTGTTTCAACTGTTGTGTGCTGACTCTATGAATGCTTTAAAGCTGATACATTTATGTTTGCAACCTTAATTTGATAGCATGAATATATTTACGAGGTGATAGTGCTAAGACGTATATTTCTTACTTATCGTTGGCTGGCAGTTCTGATTTACAATTGGCAATAGCTCTTCAGCAACAGGAATTTGAGCAACAACAGGAGGCACCCCAGAGAAATCAGAATCCCCAGCAACCCGCTGTAAATGCTGGGTCAAGGTTGATTACTGGTCCTCAGGTAGGCTCGAAATCATCTGATATTTGAGTTTGCACATTTGACAACTCCCTGACTTGGAAGTTCTTTCGACTAGTGTTTTCGTCTTCTAAGAGAGTAAATTACAGGTACCCAGGACCAGCGCGAGGCCTATGCCTTCAACCCCCAAGCCAGATACAAAGTCATCGAAAGACAAGTGTATTGTGATGTAAAAGACTGCACCATTAAGTGTGTTTGTGAAGTAGCTGTCTTTTGTTTTCCTATTCACTACTCTTCATGTTGACTCTTAAGTAAAAAAACTGTATTGATTCAAGTTGCAGTTTCAACTTTTTCTGTACAGAACGTATATAGCAGGGAAATTCTGGTTCAAGGCTAAGTCAAGAACTTACTTTCGTACATTGCTCACATGTTACACTCTTGAACTGTTAGTGTAAACTCACTGGGTACATATTTTTCTCTCTTGAATTTGTAAATATGGGTCTGTCCACTAGGTATGTTTTTGTTGTTGTTTTGTTGGGTCGGAAACCCCAAACGTTGCTAGGAAAAAAAAACTCCTATTCTTTTTCGACTGAGAATCTCCATTTGCTCTAGATGGGCGTGGGTTGGAATTCTTATATCAGTTTAGTTGTTCAGGAAACTATATCTTTACCCCTTGTATCTTCATGCCGGCCTATTGAGGGACTACACTCTTCATCACTACAGGCATGTTTGGTAAGATGGATAAGAGAGAACCAATTTTTGGGTTAATTTTAGGATGCAATCATCTCGAAATAAAATTACAAAATAACTTACTCCAAAAATCAATTATCTGGAGAGTATAGTGTTATTTGACCTCACATTGAGCATGACATAATTTGTTCTAGGATAATTACTAATGGAATAATTTGTTTCCCAATTGAACACGTCTTGGTATTTTTCTCATGTTGGTTTTGTTTTGTCGGGCTCGTTCCGGACCCACTAGAATGATTTTTCGAGAAACTTGCGTTGAGCCCCTCTGCAGTGCCAGAATCCTATTGAAATCGTCTGTTTCCTATTCCTAGGCTCATAAAATCTTATCAGGCATCCCCCGGCCGCCGTCGGGACAACTGGGCCTCTTCTCGGGCGTTGCGGACCCATTCGTGTGATTTTTAGGGAAGGTTGTGCCGGATCTCCCAGCATGGCCACAAGAATCCATGGGCTAACACCCACAGAAAGTTGTCAAAGTTTCCTGTTCCTTGGCCCATAAAATCCTATCAGGCGTCCCCTATCGCTGCTAGGTCACCTGGGCCTCTTGCCAGGCTTGTTGTAGATCTACTCGTATGATATTTCGGGAAAATTGCTCCAGACTTGCTTGCAGCGCCAAAATCAGTGGGCTAACACCCACAGAAAATTGCTGAAATCGCTTGTTTCCAGTTCCTTGGCACATAAAATCCTAACATGAGTCTCCTGCTGTCGTTGGGCTACTTGGGCCTCTTATCGGACTCGTTGCAGACTCACTCGTATGATTTTTTTAAAAAAATTGCATCGTACCCCCCCTACAGTGCCACAATCGGTGGGCTAATACCCATGGAAAACTACTGAATCATCTGTTTCCTGTTCTTGGACCATAAAATCTTACCAGGCGTCCCCCGCCACCGTTGGGCCACCTAGGCCTCTTGCCAGGTTAATTATGGACCCACTCGTATGATATTTCGGAAAAGTTGCGCCGGACCCTCCTGCATGATCACAAGAATCCGTGGGTTAATACCCAAAGAAAACAGTCAAAATCACTTGGTTCTTGTTTCTTGGCCCATAAAATCCTACCTGACGTCCATCGCCGCTGTCGGGCCACCTAGGCTCTTGCCAGGCTCATCGCAGACCCACTCGTATTATTTTTTGAGAAAGTAACATCGGACCCCCTGTAGTGCCAGAACCGTGGGCTAATACCCACAGAGAACTGCCAAAATCTCCTGTTTCATGTTCCTTGGCCCATAAAATCCTATCGAGCGTCCCCCGCCGCGTCGGGTCACCTAGGCCTCTTACTGGGCTCGTTGCAGACCCACTCGAATGATTTTTTGGAAAAGTTGTGCCGGACGCCTTGCATGACCACAAGAATTCGTGGGCTAACAACCACAGAAAACTGTCAAAATCGCCTATATCTAATTCTTTAGCCCATAAAATCTTATCAGGCGTTCCCCAACGCCGCTGGGCCACTTGGGCCTCTTGTCGGGTTCATTGTGGACCCACTTTTATGGTATTTAGGGAAAGCTGTGCTGGAACCTCCTCCATGACCATAAGAATTTGTGGCTTAACACACAACGAAAACTACCAAAATCACCTATTTCCTATTCCTTAGCCCATAAAATCTTATTAGTCATCTCCTGTTGTTGTTGGGCCACCTGGGCCTCTTTTTAGGCTCGTTGCGAAGCCATTCGTATAATTTTTCAAGAAAGTTGCGCTGGACCCCCTTGTAGCGCCGGAATTCGTGGACTAACACTTACAGAAAATTGCTAAAATCAATTATTTTTTATTCCTTGACACATAAAATCCTATCAGGCATCCCCCGCCGCCATGGGCCACCTGGGCCTCTTGCCAGGATCGTTACGGAGCTACTCGTATGATTTTTCAAGAAAGTTCCATCGGACCCCCTGTATGGCCATAAGAATCCGTGGGATAACACGCACAGAAAACTGCCAAAATTGACTATTTTACGTTTCTTGGCCCACAAAATCCTACCAAGCATCCCCGCTGCCATCGGGCCACCTGGGCCTCTTGCCAGGCTAGTTGTAGATCTACTTGTATGATATTTAGGGAAAATTGCGCCAAACCCCCTTGTAGTGCAAGAATTCGTGGGCTAACACCCACAGAAAATTACTGAAATCGCTTGTTTCCAGTTCCTTGGCACATAAAATCCTAACAGGAACCTCCCGCTGTCGTTGGGCTACTTGGGCCTTTTATCAGAATCGTTGCGGACTCACTCGTATGATTTTTAAAAAAAATTGCATCGTACCCCTCTACAGTGGCAGAATCTGTGGGCTAACACCCATAGAAAACTACTGAATCATCTATTTCCTGTTCTTGGACCATAAAATCCTACCAGGCGTCCCCCGCCACCGTCAGGCCACCTGGGCCTCTTGTTGGGCTTGTTGCAGACCCACTCCAATGATTTTTCAGGAAAGGTTTGTCAGACCCCCTACATGGCCACACGAATTCATGGGTTAACACCCACTAAACACTATCGAAATAGCTTATTTCCAATTCTATGGCCTATAAAATCCTACCAGGTGTCCCCCGCCGTCGCCGGGCCACCTAAGCCTCTTGCCGAGTTCGTTGCGAACCCACTCGTATGATATTTCAGGAAAGTTATGCCTAACCCTCCTACATGACCAAAAGAATCTGTGGCTAAACACCCAAGGAGAACTGTCGAAATCGCCTATTTCTTCTTCTTTGGCCCATAAAATCCTACCAGGCATCCCTCACCGCCATCGGGCAAGCTGGGCCTCTTGTCGGGCTCATTGCGGCCCAATCGTATGATTTATTGGAAAAGTAACGTTGGACCCCCCTGTAGCGCCACAATTCATAGGCTAACATCTACAAGAAACTATCAAAATCGCCCATTTCCTATTCTATGGCCCATAAAATCCTACCAGGCATCCCCTACCGCCACCGGGCCACCTCGGCCTCTTGTCACACTTGTTTCGAATGATTTTTCTCAAAAGTTGTGTTGGACCCTCCTGGATGACCAAAAGATTCCTTGGGTTAACACGCAAAGAAAATTATCAAAATCGTGTGTTTCCTGTTCCTTGGCCCATAAAATCCTATCATGCGTCCCCCGTCGTTGCAGGGCCACCTGGGCCTCTTGCTTGGCTCATTGTGAACCCATTTATATGATTTTTAAGGAATGTTGCGAAGGACCCCTAACAGCGCCAGAATTCGTGGACTAACACACACAGATAACAACCAAAATCCTTTATTTCTTGTTTCTTGGGCCATAAAATCCTACCAGGTGTCCCCTGCCGCAACTTAGCCACCTGGGCCTCTTACCGGGCTCGTTGCGAATCCACTCTGATGATTTTTCGAGAAAGTTGCCTTAGACCCCCCATGTGGCCACAAGAATCTGTGGGTTAACACATGAAAAACTATCAAAATTGTTTGTTTCCTGTTCCTTGGCTTATAAAATCCTACTAGGAGTCCCCCACCGCCCCGCCATCGGGCTACCTAGGCCTCTTATCGAGCTCGTTGTGATCCACTCGCATGAGTTTTCTAGAATGTTACGGCAGATCTGCTGCAACGCTAGAATTCGTGGGCTAACACCCACAGAAAATTGCCTAAATCACCAATTTCCTATTCCTTGGCCCATAAAACCTCACTAGGCATCCCCCTCCGTCGCTGGGCCACTTGGTCCTCTTGTCGTGCTCGTTGCGGACCCATTCGTAGGATTTTTTGAAATAATTGCCTCGAACCCCCTTACAACTCCAAAATCCGTGGGCTAACACCCGCAGAAAACTGCCGAAATCGCTTGTTTACTATTCTTTTGACCATAAAATCCTACCAGGTATCCCCAGTTGTTGCTGGGCCACTTGGGCCTCTTGCCGGGCTTATTGGGGACCCTCTCTTATGATTTTTCGGCAAAGTTGGACCCCCTGCAGCGCTAGAATCAGTGGACTAGCACCCACAGAAAATAATCAAAATCATCTATTTTTTTTTGGCCCATAAAATCCTACCAGGCGTCCCCCATTGCCGCTGGCCACCTGAGCCTCTTTCTGGACTCATTGTGTACCCACTCGTATGTTTTTTTTGAAAAGTTACATCGGATCCCCTACGATGCCACAATCCGTAGGCTAACATCCACAGAAAACTACTGAAATCGCTTGTTTCCTATTCCTTAACCCAAAAATCCTACCAGGCATCTCTTGCCACTGCTGGGCCACCTGAGCCTCTTTTCAAGCTCATTGCTGATCCACTCATATGATTTTTTGTGAAAGTTGTGGTGGACCCCATTGCAACGCCAGAATTCGTGGGTTAACACATACAGAAAATGGTCAAAATTGGCTATTTCCTATTCTTTGGACCGTAAAATCCTACCAGGTGCCCTCCGCCGCTGTCGAGCTCATTGCGAATCCACTTATATAATTTTTTTAGAAAAATTGCATCGAAATCTCTTGCAGCACCAGAATCTGAGGCTAACACCACATAAAATTGCCGAAATCGCTTGTTTCTTATTCCTTTGACTATAAAATCCTACCAAGCGTCCCCCACTGCCATCAGGCCACCTAGGCCTTTTGCATGGCTTGTTGCGGACCCATTCATATTATTTCTCATAAAAGTTGCCTTGAAACCCCCTGCAGCGCCAGAATCTGTGAGCGAACACCCACATAAAACTACCGAAATCATCTGTTTCCTGTTTGTTAGCCCATTAAATCCTACCAGGTGTCCCTCGCTATCGTTGGGTCACTTAGGCCTTCTGCCAGGCTCGTTGCAAACCCACACGTTTGATTTTTTTAGAATGTTGCGTCGGACCCCCTCGCAATGCCAAATTCGTAGGCTAACACCCATAGAAAATTGCTGAAATTGCCTATTTCCTATTCCTCTGCCCATAAATCCTACCAGGCCTCCCAAATCGTCGTCGGTCCTCTTGTCGGGCTTATTGTAGATCCACTTGTATGATTTTTTAGGAAAGTTGCGCCGGACCCCAAAGTTGGACCCCCTACAACGCCAGAATTCGTAATCTAACACCCACAGAAAACTATCAAAATTGCATATTTCCTGTTCCTTGGCCCATAAAATCCTACCAGGCGTCCCTCGTCATTGTCGGGCCACCTAGGCTTATTTCCAGGCTTGTTGCGGACTCACTCGTATGATTTTTTAAGAAAGTTACGTCGGACTCCACTACAATGCCAGAATTCGTGGGCTAATACCCATAGAAAAATACTGAAATCGCATGTTTTTTGTTCCTTGACCCATAAAATTCTACAAGGCATCTCCCGTCGCCGCCGATCCACCTGAGCCTCTTGTCGAGCTCGTTGCTGACCCACTCATATATTTTTTTTGTGAAAGTTACGGTGAACCCCCTGCAGCGCCAGAATCCGTGGGTTAACACCCATAGAAAACTGCTGATATCGCCTATTTCCTATTTCTTAGACCATAAAATTCTACCAGGCGTCCCCCGCCGCTGCTGGGCCACCTGGGCCTCTTACCGAGCTCATTGCGAACCCACTCGTATGATTTTTTAAAAAGTTGATCTGGAATCCCTTGCAGTGCTAGAGTCGGGGGGCTAACACCAACAGAAAATTGCCGAAATCGCCTGTTTCTTGTTCCTTAGGCCATAAAATCCTACCAGGCGTCCCCCGCCACCGCCGGTCCATCTAGGCCTCTTGCCAGACTTGTTGTGAACCCACTCGCATGATTTTTTTAGGAAATTTGCTCTGGAACCCCTCTGCAGCGCTAGAATTTGTGAGCTAACACCTATAGAAAACTATCAAAATTATCTATTTCCTATTCGTTGGCCCATTAAATCCTACCAAGAGTCCTCGTTGTCGCCAGGTCACCTGGGCCTTTTGTCGGGCTCGTTGCGGACCCACTCGTTTGATTTTTTGGGAATGTTACATCAGACCCTCTCGTAGTGCCAGAAACCATCGGCTAACACCCATAGAATATTGCCGAAATCACTTGTTTTCTGTTCCTCTACCCATATCCTACCAGGCATCTCCTGTCGTCGTCGGGCCTCTAGGGCCTCATGTTGGGATCATTTTGGATCCACTCATATGATTTTTTGGAAAAGTTGCAGCGGACCCCTGGCAGAGCCATAATCCGTGGGCTAACACCCACATAAAACTGTCAAAATTTTCTGTTTCTTGTCCTTGTCCCATAAAATCCTACCAGGCGTCCTCCGCCACTGCTGGGCCTCTTGTCGGGCTCGTTGAGGACCCACTTATGTAATTTTTTAAGAAAGTTTTACCCAACCTCCTTGCAGCGCTAGAATCTGTCCCATAGAAAACTTTCGAAAACGCATGCTTCCTATTTCTTGGCCCATAAAATTCCACTAGGCATCCCCTGCCTTCGCCGGACCACCTGATTTATTGTTGGTTCATATGCTTGTGTAAGAGGGTTCCAGAAACACTTCTCAGTAAGTTCACAGTGGAAAACATGAACTACTATTAGACCCTTTTAAAACGAATGTTGAAGTGGTAGATGCATGTTACAGCAGCGGGAGTTATATTCATCATTGGATGGTCAAATAAATATTTTTTGTTGAATTTTTTTTTCGAATATATAGAATAAATATACATATTTTGATATATATTAATTATCAAATGCTCTTAATATAAAATCATTTATTCATATTCTAAAAATATGAATATCGTTGATAAAAATACTGAATCCGCCACTGACATCTTGTACACTAATTAAACTTCAACTTTATGACTTTTATATTACACAAATCTAATAAGTCAAAGTTTGGGCATTGGAACACAAAAATAAAGGAGCTAAATGATTTTTGGTTAAACATGATTAGGACTTTGGAGGATCACATTAATTGAAAGAAGACAGAAAAAAGCAAAAAAGAAGATATTAAAATTTCATATGGCAGATAAAAGTCAGGGTATGTGGGGTTAATGAAAGGGACAATACCCATCCACCCCATAAACCCCCCCCCCCCCCA
>JAOTQJ010000102.1:22645077-22669286 GCA_025642045.1 Solanum sejunctum
CAGATGACCCATGAGGAGCGTCGAAAGTTGCATTGACTAACTGCTACTTCACAAATGAAAGAAGCGCAAACAGTTTAGAGAGTCATTTTATTTTATTCCATCATAGTCTAAAGCCAAAAAATAGTCAATCTTTGACTCCATCCAAAATTGATGGAATACATATGTATTATCATAACAAATATATATATTCAATTTTCCAAGAGAAAACTGCTTTTTCATACGCCAAACCAAATGATCGATAAGAAATAGTCTCAGTATAACCAATACCTTTATTCATACACTCGATCAAGCAACCCCTAGTGTGTATGTTACTCATGGGAAATATATGTATGCATGGTTATTAATTGAGTGAATTTGTTCATGTTTGATGCTTAGGATAATTATAAAGCAATTTTGGGTTGTTTGTGTACAAGTTTGAGAGTTGGGTGGTAGTGGGACCTAAAGGAAATTGGAAATATTTATGTATATGTAGTTGGAGAGTTTAGTTGGTTGGTGATTGAAGGAAAAATTAGAATAGGTAACAAACCAAACAAACACTAACAACTGATGATTGGTGAGAGACTGCATTATATATAGTATAATCACTTTGATTAGTGAGTTTCTAGAACACTTTATTTTGTTTTGTGATTTCTGATTGATTGTTTGGGGATTAATCTAACAAACATATCATGTGGTATCTTGATTTATTTTTATTTTCTTGGCCTCCAATCATGTTTATGAGATTTTGTATATCTAAACATTAGTGTCATCCACCTAAAAAAATTTGTGTTACTTGATGATTAAGTTACTAATTAAAAGATTGGCTTTACAACTAAGTTGCTAATGCCTAAGTATTATTCCTTCCTCCACCATATTTTTGTTAATTACTCCTTACTTTTCAATTTGTTTGTCTTTTATCACTTGTAGTTTGTTTGAAAAATAAATATTTTGTTTCTTTTTTGGCAAGTCTCTAATTTAAACTATCCACATGATATCTTTAATATCAAAAAGGTTAAAAGGTATTTTGATACACTTTATATGTCTTTAGTCTAAGAGCACAAGAATCAAAACTCAAAAAAGTATAAAAGGGGAGGATTGTTTAAGCTATATAAAGACTTCACCTATCTTATTAACTATCAATGTGAGAGTTTTGTCATTTTTTTAGCACCTTATCTCACTCTTAGTGCTTTAACATCTGGTGTATGGACAAGTTTGATTTCGCGAGCTAAATATTGAGTGAAATGGGACTAGAACTATGTTAAATTAGGTCTTAGACCTAACTCACACCCTAAAAGGAGTCGTTTGGTTTAAATATAAGTTATTATTGTTGGAATTAATAATGATGGGATAAGTTATGTTAAAGTTATTTCTTATTAAGTGTTTGGTTTGTTGGATAAAATTTTAAGAATATATTGTTTATTTACAAAGATACCCTTCATTTATTAGTTTTAATGTATTTTCTTTAATTTGCTAATTTTAGTTAGTGAATGTTCATTTTTAAAATAAATCTTTCATCTTATTTAGCTTAAATATGTTTAGATGTGCATTTCCATAATAATATTGTATGCATTTAAAATAAAAAATTTTTTATTTAATTTACAAATAGAACTTATATTTTAGTTTGTTAAAGTAAAAAATGATTTATGAAAAATCAAAATAATAAAAAACATAAGAATTAGTCAATGAAAATTATACTATATAGTTTAATTTTTTAATAGAAAAATATGAAGAAGTATTACAAAAATAAGGAGTGAAGGTTGTGAATATTATTATGTATTGTATTAAAAATAATGTAAATATAAAAGTGAGGCATAAAAAAGGTGTAAAAGGATATTATTGTCATTAGCCTTTTTATGTTGGAATAAGTTATCCCGGGATTAGTATACCACCCAAAAGGAGGGATAACTTATCCCGGTACTATTTATTAGTCCCGAGATAAGTTATGCTACATTTTTCAACCAAACAATCATTTAAGTGTCACTCAACACCCCTAAAAACTACCTCAAGAAAAAATTGTCTAAACTTCATAAGAAGTCCACTATCTCATAAACCGTTAATATCGGAGTTTTGTTATTCTTTCAACTCCAACAACAGGTGATGGTTTTCCAACACTAGTTGCTAATGGTATATTCTCCTTGTTCCTCCGCCACATTTTGTTTACTAGAAAAAGGGCAATCATGAGTCATATCCATTATATAATCTATTAATGGGGAGTAAATTTATTTTGTATCGTGATATTCGAGTCAATTTACATGAGGGTGAAAATCGCTCCTAGGATACTTAAGTTTAGTTTTAGTAGGAATATAACAGTCAAGTTAAATTGTCTAAGGGTGAAGTATTTTTTCGTTCAATCTTTTTTTCTCTTTTTGAATCAGATTTTTAAGATAGAAAAGTAGGTTTTATGAATATCTATTTTATGGCTTATTAAGTAAGTTACTCTTTCCGTTTCCGGTTGTCATGTAGCTAGATTTTCTTTTTAGTTTATTTCTAAAATAATACAGTAAATGTTTTTTATATTTAAAAGTAATTCAACTTAAAAATCACATTTTCCTCTTATGGAACAATTTGTACATTTATATGCTGTGACATATATTCAAGATCACAAGTTTCAAAAATATTATGATTAGTCAGACAAATATAATGACATATTTAAGATCATAATTTTTTGGAAATTTATTTTTTTAAATATCATATCAAGCCAAGCTATATACCATTATATATTAAAATAAAAGTGGTCATTCCTTGAAGATGAAAACTTACCATGAAGAGACTAAGATATAGTGAGAGTAGGTGAGCCTTAAATTGAGAAGAGTTGTTCAAAAGTAATTGTTATGAGCTCTTTCTTCTCGTTTTCCTTACTAGTGGGTTCACCTTGAATATTCCATCAGATACCTGTTAGAATAATATTTATTGTCAACATATATATCAAATAACTATTTCCTCTAAAATCTAAAAATATGAGAATAGGAAGTTAGAAAACAAGCACCTGGAGAAAACATTAGATAAAACAAAATAATACTAAGTCAAGGATTTGCCATAAGATAGGAATTTTTCATCTATTTTTCGATCATGGGACTATTACATGCATGCTAATTTAGCTTTTTATGCATGCATGAAAAAACAAAAAGGTTAATGAGAGTAACTACTAGCTATCAAGTATTAACTACCATGTATTCTCATCATTTGAATTTATTTGTCATTTATGAATCTTGTTGATCTTACATAAAAGATATGTCAAACATATCAAATATCATTTAATCTTATAGTTTTAAACATATTATCTGAAAAGTTATAATTAAAAAGTTATCAAAATGGGAAGAGACATTCCTTTTGAGAGGAACTAATCTAAGTTTTCTGTAATTAATATCTCTCTCTTTCTTAATTGTTCTCTCTTGATTAGGAACAACACTATCATGTATTCTCATTATTTTAATTTATTTGTCACTTCTGAATCTTCTGATATTACGTAAAGATATGTCGAATGTAACAAATATCATTTAATTTTATTGTCTTAAACATACTATCTGAAAAGTTATGGTTAAAGAGTTATCAAAATGGGAAAGAGGCATTCCTTTTAGGACGAATTAATCTAAGTTTTTTGAAATTAATGTATATATTTTTCTTTCTTGATTTAGGAGCAACACTTGGAGAGGGAACAGGTGCGACAATGTCTGATGATGAAGATGAACTACAAATGGATTTTTCATTAGATGTATCAGGAGGTGATGCACATGACTTGATGGGAATGGGATTTGGTCTTCCTACCGAATCTGAAAGGTCTTTAATGGAGAGGGTCAGACAGGAACTCAAAATTGAACTCAAACAGGTCACCTACTCCAACAAATTTTCTTGTTTTTAATCAATTAATTTGGATTCCCGCTACATAAGGCTCGTTAAAAAAGAATTTTTGGTTCATGACCCTCTTGATCCATTTTGAATAAACTGAAAATCTTACGAGAAAATGTGAGATGATGATAATTTCATATAGTTAGCACAAATGTTCGGGTTTTTGAGACAAGGGTTTCCAGAAAACAGTTTCTCCACCTCGTGAGGTAGTGGTAAGATCTACGTACATTCTACCATCCTCAGACCCCACATGTGGGATTCCACTGGGTATTTTGTTGTTGTAATTAGCATAAATGTTAGATGACAATGTAATATTTTGTTTGTAAGATTGAGCAATATATGAGCAAATATTAGATCGAGTCTAGTATTGTAAGAAGGTATTTTTCCAAAAGCTATATATGTACAACTTCCAAAATAAGTACAAATTTGAATGGTAACCGGGTTGATCTTGCCCCAGGAGCTATGTATTTGTAGTAGATGACGAATTTCCTTATTCCTTTCGTACGTTCACTTCTTTATATTTTGAATCTCTCTGAGTAAAAATTGTCTCCGCTACTGAGAGCTGCTAAATGTTGGTACTTGCAGGGATTTAGATCAAGAATTGAAGATGTAAGGGAGGAGATATTGAGAAAGAGAAGAGCAGGGAAGTTGCCTGGTGACACCACTACTGTTTTAAAGAATTGGTGGCAACAACACTCAAAATGGCCTTATCCAACTGTGAGTTTTGTCACCTAATCAATTGATCAAATGTTGTGCAGACTCTTCAAAAATGTTATTGCACCAGTGTCTGATTCTAAGGACTCAACACGTTCCCATAGACATTTTTGAAAGCAACATAAGTATATATATACTAGTGAATGTTATTATCATCACATAGTTAAGAGTTTCATTATGATAGAAAGCGATTTTTGCAGGAGGATGATAAGGCAAAACTTGTTGAGGAAACAGGATTACAGCTGAAGCAAATCAACAACTGGTTCATCAATCAACGAAAGCGCAATTGGCATAGCAACTCACAGTCTGTGACATCTCTAAAGTCCAAGCGCAAGAGATAAGAGAAAAAACGACGAATCAAGAACACATATATAGGTTGATGGTGATATGAATATAAACAGCTTTTGAAGCAGAATTCTGAACTGTCAATTCTTATCTAAGACATGGGAAAAATCTTAGCTAAGTTCGCGTAGATTAGGACGGATTGTAATATATATAGTACTAAGGATTGGTATACATATACGGTAGACTTGTGTTTCAGTATACAAACTAACAGTACTTTTGAGCTCTGGAATATTGACATTGTTTCTTGTAATGGTAATTGTTTAGTGTTTACTAATGTTTTTTAAGTAGAAAAGTATCATACAAAACAGTATTGAAGTTGATATTAAGCATTTGTCATTATGTCAAAAGCTATAGCTGATAGCAAAGATACAACTTTATTTCTTAATTAAGTACGCCATGCAAGCGTCATGTTGGATCAACACTCCGACACAGGCTACCCCATCCCCTTTGTGCTCCTTGCCATAGGTAAGATGTTGGAATTACCCAACAAAGTACATATTTAAATTTGAATAAAATAGAACAAATAGACATGCATCTTACATGTATTATGTCACTCATGACATGTGTGCCTAGTTATTCAACTTTATACAAGTTTAAGTGTCTATCTACGGTTGCAGAGTATAGATGCCAACTGAGAGCAAGCTAAAATACACGTTTACATGTTATACTTTTTTTATATAAACTTTTGTGCTTTTTTCTTGTTTATTTAGCACTTGCTATTGGTCTATGAAGGTTAAGTTGTGGAACTTAGTTTTAACCCAAACAATCTCAGGCCCAACTGCCTAGATATTGTCTGTTTTGGCCCAATCTATTTTGGGCTTCACAGTTTTGTTCTTGGGCTTTAATCCCAAAAAATGGGCCTTAAAAGTGGATTCCTAACTATGCATTATTGTTGTTGTTGTAACTACAATTTGTCTAATTATGTTTCATAGTTAGAATTTCATTTGCTAGAGATATTCTCATTTGTGTATTTTACTTATCAATTTACAAACATGGTAAGTATATACAAATTTTATATAGAGAGAGTTATGAATTTTTCATAGCTTACACAAATCAAATGTATGAACAAATTGTATACAAATAACTGATACTTAGTTATAGATTTTTCATAACTTATATAAACCAAATATATCAACATATTGTACATAAATAGCTAGGGTAAGCATATACAAATTCTTAATTTATACAATTACAAATCGAGTATTACAAATTCTAGCAAAATTAATTAAACTATAGTTGCATTCAATAATTAATCGAAACTATAGCTAAAGTACATAATAACCATTAAATTTTAATTTTTCCTTTAATTTTCTCTCATTTTTATGTGGGATAATTTGCCACAAATGATGGAAAATCTCCTATTATCCGGCATGTGAGGAGATAAGCGAGGATATCTGTTTAGTTGAGATATCTCATAGGGTTATTTGTCCATGTTTTATATATACGATTATAATCCTATCATTTTAGCATGAATGGTATGATAAAATAAAATTGAAAATAGCTAATATATCAATTCAAACATAGGATAAAGTTAATCCAAAAATTTATCAAAATTATTATTCCTATCCCATGTATAAAACGACCCCTAATGATTTAGTATTTCTTTGTTTAGTAGCGACCAATATATTTCATTTCATATATTACCTCATAAATTAAAACTATCTCAAAACAATCATATGTATGTAATTAATTTTGCTTCTTTATATTTGTAGGTTTACATTATATTCAATTATCTTAACCTTGATGAAAAAGTCGCTACACACCGATCATTTTAACTAATCACCAAGCACTTCGACTCTATTCTTTCATCTATAACTATTTGTTCAAATTGTTTATTTTTATTCATATTGTTTTATAAAATTATGTACAATTAAATTTAGTATACATGTAGATGTACGCCCGTGACAATAAACTAGTTAAGTAAAAACAAATCAAATCAAATTCATGTAAAATTTCTCTATACTTGAAAGGCACTTGCTTAACATACACGCTTTCACAGGTTTCTAGATTAATTGTTATAGTCACTAAGTAGCAGGTTAATTAAGACTTAAAAATCCAAATAGATGGTTAGATAATATTTTTCTATCTAGTACCAAGTACTCAAGTAATAATATAATAATATCATTAATTATTATAACTCTATTAAAAGTTATTAAAAGTTAGAATATAACTCTATTAATATGATCTTGGATAAGTTTTTAATGTTCTCATTAGTCCTTAATACGAAACGTGAAATTTGAACTCCAAAATAAAGAAATACATAAAAATAGTATTTCTGTCGTTTCAATTTTATATGGTGTGATTTAAAATAAGATTTTCTCTGATCTAAAATAAGTATGTTTGCTTATTATAAATTCTTTAATAAAAATCAAATAAATATTTTAAAGTTAAATTATTATTTAATACAAAATATGTTTCTTTTTTCTACAAATCAAGAAAAAGCGGATACATTTTTAACCAAATGAGTCTTGCACAACACGAATATCATAACCATAGAATAAGTCCAACGACTAGGGCTATTTATCAGTTATTCGGACAGATAATTTCACTAAACAGTTTAGCTTATCTGATATCGATTTTTAAATTTACTAATTCACTAGCTAACCTATAAAATATTAATTGATTCGATAATATATTAACAATTATTGGATGATTATTAAGCGGTGTATCGACTAATCTCTAATTACTATGATACATTTTTTTTTGATGAACATATAGTCACACTTATAAATAAAGATAATTTCTCTTTTGTTATTTTAAATGCAGTAAATTAGTAAATAGTAAAAAAAATAATAAAGACAGAGAAAAAAAAAAGTTTAAACTTTAGAGTTTAGAGTGATAGAAATCCTTAAAATAAATAAATTTTTCTATGCCTTTACCTCTTTTAAGCATATGTTTCAACTCATTCAATTATATATCTTTCATCGCGGGCCGGCATAACAGCAATGGCAGTCCAACTATAACAGAAGAAGCTTTAAACGCCCTTTTTTTCCCCTTTGAATTAGCAGTCCTCTTAAGTAATCTAATTACAAAATGCAACTTTTAGCTTTAACTTTTACTAATTGTAATTAACGGATGCCTAATCCGTTAAAACTAAATCCAAAAATTGGAATACTTTAATTTAATACTATTAGCTCTATGTACAAGTTGGCGTATTTGATCTACTTATTCTTGGTCCAACTTGTTCAACTCCATCTTTGTTTTCTCAGTTCCAGCAGCCCTTTCACCAAGTCAATTCCTTTTTTCTTTTGTTCACATAAGAAAGCTCCATTTTCCAATTTTTCAACTTTTTTGGTCTATATATCCTCCTGTACAACTTTTCCTTATCATTTCCCATCTGGGGTTTTCTTGTTTTGGCTTGTCAATCTCTTCTTGCTGATCTTTTTATTATCAAGATTTGTTTTTTTGACTCTGAATGTTGTAATCTGTGTTAAAGTAGAGATCTTTACATTGATTGTGACTGATTGTTGAGTGATTACCTGTTCTGTGTGTGCTCTGTTATTGCTGCTATATATAATTTTGACTTTCTAAAAGGTGGTGTTTTTATGGCTCAATTGTCTTATTCTGATTCGATGTCTGGAAGTTCACAACATGGGGTTCAGGTTGTCCCATTTAAGACATCTACAGGATCACTTAGGGTGTTGTTGTTGCATGGAAACTTGGATATTTGGGTGAGGGAGGCCAAGAATTTGCCAAACATGGATTTATTTCATCATAAATTAGATAACTTGTTGGGTGGATTGGCAAAACTTGGCAGTAAGAAAGAAGGATCAGCAAAGATTACTAGTGATCCTTATGTGACAGTTTCAGTATCTAATGCTGTGGTTGCTAGAACATATGTGATTACCAATAGCGAAAATCCGGTCTGGATGCAGCATTTTTATGTTCCAGTGGCACATTATGCATCAGAAGTGCACTTTGTTGTGAAAGATAATGATGTTGTAGGATCACAACTTATTGGTGCTGTGGGAATTTCTGTAGAGCAGCTGTGTACTGGTGCAATGATTGAGGGGACGTTTCCAATTCTTAACAGTAGTGGGAAGCCGTGTAAGGAGGGAGCTGTCCTTACTCTATCGATTCAATTCACTCCAATGGAGAGAGTACCCCTTTATCATGGTGGTGTAGGAGGAGATCATGAGTATCAAGGAGTTCCGGGGACTTACTTTCCTCTTAGAAGAGGTGGTAAAGTAACACTTTATCAGGATGCTCATGTACCGGAAGGCAGCCTCCCGAATTTGTGGCTTGAAAATGGAGTGCAGTATCAGCATGGACAGTGCTGGCAGGATATATTTGATGCAATCAATCAAGCTCGTTGGTTGATTTACATTACAGGATGGTCTGTCTACCACCTAGTTACACTTGTTAGGCATAATGACAATGCTGACAAGAGTATGTTGGGGGAAATTCTCAAGAGGAAGTCTCAGGAAGGCGTGAGAGTACTGCTGCTCGTATGGGATGACCCTACTTCTAAGAGCATTTTGGGATACAAAACAGTAAGTACCGAAAGACTACCAAAGTCTCATATCTCGTTTCTTAGCTATCTTTGAGCAATAAGAGTTAGGTAATTGAAAGAAAAGTTCGTATAATCCAACATAGAATCTGCTTACATTTTCGGGTTGATGAATTTCATAAACATGTTGCTGTGTAGCATGAATTCTTACTCTATGTACTATCAAGAATGCACAACTAGATCGGATTTATCTATCAGATAGTCATACTTTCATTGTTTGCCTTAAATATTGTCAATAATATCCTACGGACTGTAATTCAGAAGCTTTATACATTATAGAACTAGAACCAATATATATTTTTCTCTGCGATGCCATTTTTATGAAAGAAACATTAATGAGTTCTTCGTTATATGTAGGAAGGAATAATGGGAACTAATGATGAAGAAACTCGTCGCTATTTTAAGCATTCTTCAGTACAAGTGTTACTTTGTCCTCGTTCTGCTGGAAAAGGACACAGCTGGGCCAAAAAGCAGGTTCACTTATGACTTGTGCATACAGTATTTAATTACTCTATCTGTTCCATTTTATCTAGCATCCTTTCCTTTTTAGTTCATCCCAAAACGAATGTCACCTTATTCTAATCGGCAACAATTTAACTTTAAAACTCCCCTTTTGCCCTTAATAAAATGATTCTCAGCCACACAAATATCTTAGAATTATTTTAGACCACAAGTTTCAAAAGTCTTCCTATTTTCTTTAAATACTATGATAAGTCAAAGAGTGCCACATAAAATGGGACGGAGCTATCGCAACCATATCATGTTAGCAACTGATGTACTCACGTCTCCATTTCTTACGGTTCTCCTGGCACTGAACATAGATTAATCAGGACTGAAAGACTTTTCTTGAATGAGTATATTCCCTTATGTAGCTTCTTCTTCTTGCATGCGTATTTATTTCTGAAGTACTTGTCTCTCCTGAGATTGGTTTAAGTACTGAACCACTTTGATTCTTGTCATCAGGAAACTGAAACAATATATACGCATCATCAGAAAACTGTTATAGTGGATACGGATGCTGGTAATTACCAGAGAAAGATTATGGCTTTCGTTGGAGGACTTGATTTGTGCAAAGGGCGTTATGATACTCCACAACACCCTATCTTTAGAACGTTGCAAAATGTGCACAAGGATGACTTTCATCAGCCTAACTACACGGTAATATTTGACTATTATGTCTATGATGCACTTGTTTTAACTTAGCTTTCTGTTTGTTTGACTAATTACATGGGGCTTTTTGATATTATTGCCTTTTTCTCTAATGAAATTTAGTACTGTCATACACCATGTTATTTGCTTCTTAACATGGCTTATTCCGTTAGGTAGGCCAAACGTGTGTATTACTGACCTTCTTAGGCACTTGTTAGTATAGTTTGTTGTAACAAACAATTGAAATTTGATCCTTGTCATCCTGACCTGTTACGAATATCTTTTCTTGTACTTTGGCAGGGCCCTACTACTGGTTGTCCTAGAGAACCTTGGCATGATTTACATAGTCGGATCGAAGGTCCTGCTGCATATGATGTCCTAACTAACTTTGAGGAGCGCTGGTTGAAGGCTTCAAAACGGCATGGATTTCAAAAGATGAAAGCTTCACAGGATGATGCATTACTTAAGCTTGACAGGATTCCAGATATATTGGGAATAGCTGATGTCCCTTGCTCAAGAGAAGATGATCCAGACACGTGGCACGTCCAGGTACTTTAAGTTGAATCTAGCATTGCTTGTTACATTCCCTTTTGATTTCCCCTAACTTACATTGTTATATACGCAGATTTTCCGGTCAATTGACTCCAATTCTGTTAAAGGTTTCCCCAAAGATCCCAAAGAAGCCACTAACAAGGCAAGATTTTTGCCTCTAAACATCTCATTATACAAAACACATGATATCTATATGCCGTAAGCTAACCAATGTGTTGTCCATTTCCTGTAACAGAACCTAGTGTGTGGTAAGAATGTGCTGATAGACATGAGCATACATACTGCCTATGTAAAGGCAATTCGAGCTGCCCAGCATTTCATCTACATCGAGAACCAGTACTTCCTAGGGTCTTCCTATAATTGGAGTCACTACAAAAATTTAGGTAAGGACTCTAAAATTCTGATTTAAGAGGAAGCAAATTTCTGTTTCTTTTAGTGAATTATGAATCAATCTCTCTTGAATATTATCCACATAAATCAGTCTAATATCCACAAGTGACTTGAAAGTCCATGTGATAAGAGATTTGTGTAATTGCTTTGTATCTTGTTCACTGCACTCGTTGTTATATTTGAACTGCTGAAATGCTGCTCACTTCTTGTATGACGTATTTGAAAGTAGAGAATTACTATATAATGATTGTGTAAATCTTCTTTTGATCTCTAGGTGCAAACAACTTGATTCCAATGGAAATTGCTCTAAAAATTGCCAACAAAATACGAGCAAACGAGAGGTTTGCAGCATACATAGTTCTTCCTATGTGGCCAGAGGGTGCTCCAACCAGTACTGCTACTCAAAGAATACTTTTCTGGCAGGTATATTTTAGTCCATCGTTGCTGTGACATTGTCTTCATCGCACAAAATGTGATTACAGTAATCTGATATGATTTGGTTACCAATTTCTTCTTCTATAAATTACTAGTCCTTTCTTTTTCACAAGTCATTAGTAGTTCTTTGTCCCTTCAAGTGTTTCTTACCCAACTTAAACGGCTGATACATATCGTTTACTGTGCTTTGATATCTTTGGGCCTAATTGCATTTTCGTGTCCAGATTTTGCTGCATATTTTATGCAGGTTGCATCGTCATAATCGATGTTGTTTGTTTTTGCAGCACAATACCATGCAGATGATGTATGAAACTATTTACAGAGCTTTACAAGAGGTAGGACTGGAAAACACATATGAACCCCAGGACTATTTGAATTTCTTCTGCCTTGGCAATCGTGAGGTTCCGGAACATGGAATCACTACAGTTGTCAAAAGTTCAAAGCAAACTACACCTCAGGTAATTAACTGTTTCTCCGACCAAGTTAGCTTGTTTTCATCATTCTCCAATAATTATCAGTCTCTGATCTTTGTTATAAATGTATTCATCCTTATTCAGGAACTCACTCAGAAAAGTAGACGTTTTATGATCTATGTCCACTCAAAAGGTATGATAGTGGATGATGAGTATGTCATAGTGGGATCTGCAAACATCAATCAACGTTCTCTTGAAGGCACAAGAGATACTGAAATTGCAATGGGCGCGTATCAGCCTCATCATACATGGGCAAACAAACACGCTGGACCACACGGGCAGGTAAATTTGAAATAAATTTGTTACAATTGATGCTTTAACCTCTAATGCATTTTAGTCCAAGAAGTTATATTGTGTGACTCAGTTGCTATTACATTTCGACTGCAGATATACGGATATAGGATGTCACTGTGGGCAGAGCACACGGGAACTCTGGAGCAATGTTTTGAGCATCCAGAGAGCCTTGAATGTGTGAGGCGATTAAGAGTATTTGGTGAACACAACTGGCTACAGTACGCGGCTGATGAAGTAACTGAAATGAGAGGCCACCTTCTTAAGTATCCTGTTGAAGTTGATCGAACGGGGAAAGTCAAGTCACTTCCTGGCTGTGAAACTTTTCCAGATATCGGAGGGAAGATAATAGGTACATTCACTGGTGTTCAAGAAAATCTCACCATCTGATCTAGAGATTCCCAAGAATCCTCATTGTGCAGCCTAAGATTATTCTTTTATATTGTTTCTGCACCATTATGTACTGGTGCATTTCTCTGTGTTTTTTGCCTAGTGTTGGTTTTACAAACTAGAATGGAAAAAAAAGGTGTTTTTGTATTTTGATGGTTTTGACGCGCGCTCAAATTTGTGGAACTACAGTGAGCATGTTGTTATTATTGACTCGATAATAATGTTATTACTATCGACTCAACAATATTAGTAAACAAAAAAGAAATATCAAATATTAGCAATCTTTCTCATTAGAGTAGCTTTAATATCCTATAGGTATAAGATCGGATTTTCACCAAGGATGGTCAACTTTTCAAATGTTTTATGTTTACGCAATGTTACTTGCATTTCTACCAGATGTTGTTTTCAAGATGTGAAGTTATAATCTTCTAGTCACATGGCAACAATTTTACTAGTTGCTTTAAGACTTTCCTTAAAAATTTCAAAATAAAAATAAAAAATAGACTCAATCATTAGAAATAAAATTTTGAACCATCGAATTAAAATCCTGAATTTATGTCTAGATGTAAGATACAAGATTCAATGTGTTCATTCACTCAAATACTAAAACCAAACAAGAAGCATATGTTTTGAATTTACTGCTTGTGATTGGATAAAACAAGGATAGAAAAGTAATTTTAATATTCCTCTAATAAAAGGGAATCTCTGCAGATCTGTGCAATAATATATAAAATGGAAAAAAGAGTCAAAAATGTCTTTATAGATAAAAAATGTCTTGCATTTATATTTTGGTTATTTAAGTTCTTTTACTATTAGAAAGGATCAAAAATAAGTTTTTTATCTAAAGGAGAAAATCAGAGAAAAAGTTTTTTTTTTCTTTAATTGGAGGTCTGAAATTCGAGTTTATCGAGATAATGGTTAAACGTGAACTAGATATTCTGAATTATCAAGGAAAGCTTCTGTCTTTACTGGATTATGACCATTCTCCCCTTCATGTTTTAAAGGTTGAGTACAAATCCCCTTTGTTCAACTATCAGCAAGCCGAAAGCGTTGCAAGTATTCTTCAAGGGATGAATACCGTTTGAGAATTCAGTAAATACCCTCTGTTTATATTTTTATCTAAGAATAAAAATATAAACAAAGGGTATTTTTTATCCTATCTGATAGTATAAGAGCATTTTTGACCCTTTTCCCTATAAATGGGATGTTTAAAATTTATGAAATAAATTTGTTTTCTGTGTTTCATTTTATATGACACATTTTTCTCTTTGTTTCATCCCAAAAAGAATGTTACTTTACTCTAATTAGAAATAATTTAACTTTGAAATTTTATTTTTACCCTTAATGAAATTATTTTCAATAACATAAATATCTAAGAATAAATTTAGACCACAAATTTTAAAAAAATTTCTTTTTTCATAAATATCGGGTCAAGAAAATTATGTAATCTTGAAAGTGTAGAAATATTCTAGAATTTGAATTAAATTATTCAACATTAAAGTCTTATATAACAAAACCCAAGGTACTTTATTATAAATACATGGATAAAATTTTACTCTCTTTTATTCAATTTATATGTCATTTTTTATTTTTCGACAGTCAAACAGTTTGAGTTTGAATGAAAATTTGAGCATGAAATCTTTAAATTTTTTTAAAATGAAATCTATATAATTTCAAGCTACATAAAAAGTACTATAAATCACGATAATTGATAATTTAAAATATTTAAAATATATGCAAAAATTTGATGGTCAAAGATATATTAGTTTGACTCTCGAAAAATAAAACGTGACATATAAATTAAAATGAAGAAAATATCAAACTCAATTAATCGTTATTAATATAAATAATAATATTACCTTAACTATATTTATCGTAAACTTAATAATTTTTTATGTCTACAAATTACGACTATATAAATAACATAAAAGAAAAAAATATGAATTATAACTTCCATAAATGTAGATCAATAAGAGAGATAGATAATAGATAAATTATCAAAATGATATTTTAACTATTGATCCAAATTATGATAGTTTAAAAAAATGTGAAGCACTATTATTATAATATTTGAATAAAATTAAATTAATATTTGATTCCTCGAACATATAAAAGAGGAAAAAATTCTATTAGTGTCATAGTGCTAATAAATTTTTGAAAATAAATACCAGAAGCAAAGAGTGGCTTGTCCGTCGGCCCATATAAATTTTGGCAGGCCCAAATAAAAAAGTAATAGGGTTTGCGTTGCTTGCTGTAAATGAAAAGGAGAGGAAGCCCGTCGGCCCATACAAATTTTGGCCGGTCCAAAGAAAAGGTATTAGGGTTTGCGTTGTGTTATAAGTGAGACGGAGAGGAACCAGCAGAACTTTAGAAGCAACAATGGCGTGTACCGTAGATTTTCGGTGTCTGGACGAAGGGCTCGACCGAAAAACTTACAAACGAAAGAGAGCAGAGAAAGAAGATGGTAATGGTGAAGAGGCCATGGAAGTAGAGGACATTCCGAAGAGACAGGTAGTTCCATCTGAGAAGGACCCAAACAAGCCGGTACTGGGAAGGACGACGTACGATAGGGTGGTCGCTGCTAGAGTATCGGGAAGGAATTGGAAACAGCCGCGGAAACACAGATCGTCGGCGGCGAAGGTGAGCGTGAATGGGAAGTCATTGGAGCAGAAGATGAAAGAGAAAGAGATAAAGAAGGCTTACAAGGAGAGAATGAATGAACTCAAAGAAGAAATAAGACGGAACAAGGTGGAGAAGCGGAAGCAGAGGGAGGAAACAGAGAAGAAGAAGCAGGAAAACATTCTCAAGTCTGGGACCAAGGTTCAGAAGGTCACCAACCCAAAGACGCTAAAAAAGATTGCCAAATCCAAGCAGAGGAAGCTGCTAAAGGTTGTTTTTTCGGACCCCAGGTCATAGATCACTTTTTTGTTTCAAGATTCAGGAATTTTCCTTTCATTTATTAATTATATCTAAATTACATTGGGACATTGCGAAATAGAAGTACATACCAAACTGTCCATTTTCATTATGGTTTAAAATCACATTTTACAAAAGCAACATATGCATCGTTCATATATATTTATTGGAACATGAGATTTCCCTACTGGGGTAATTTTGATAAAAGGCAAGGCAAGAATATGGTCCCTTCTTTCCTCAGGTCATCGAGTGTATGCAACTTTAACTCAATTTTGCAGTGCACCTCTCAATAAGATGTGATTGGGAGCTCCTTGTGGTGGCTGTTGCTAATTTACACTTGCTTGACGTGTGTTGATAGGGGTGGCAATTAGGGCGGGGCAGGTTATATCCTTAATGGGGCATGGCAGGGAAAGGATTAAATAGGACAGGTTAGGTTAGTGCAGATGAAATATTGTTTTAAAAAAATTGTAATGGGTTAGGGCAGGGCAGGCAAGCGCAAATTACAAATGGATCAGATTAAAAAAGAATTGACCCGTCTGGCCTTCTAATTTACAGGGTCGTTGAAGTGTGCTCAAATTTCCATAACAGCTATTTATTTTCTCAGTTTTGTGTGGCAGCTACCAGCAAGTGATTTATTTTTTTTCTGCTACGAAATGACTGGATAGTAAGAAAATTTTTGGTTTTATGAGGTGCTTCACCAAGTTCTTTGGTCTTGTTTGTCTGCTGTTGAATTGAAGTCTGTTTTCAAAATTCAATTTGTGTTGCGGATTCACTAATTATGTTTCTTCATCTCGTTATTATCCTTTTGTGTTGTCTTGTACATATAATTAGGATGTTCCTTTGTGAAGAGTTCAAATCTTCTTTGGCATGAACTAAATTATAGTGTTACCATCTTAAGATTGATTGATTTCCTGAATGATTGAATCTTTGTAACTTCATTTATTTTGGTCTTTATGTTACTGCTGATCATTCTATGTATGGTTTATGTGAGATAGGATGTTAAAGAGTTAAAAGTACCGTTAAAGTATGTTGAGAGAAATCAATTCTTTTGACAAGAAAGAACTTTATTGACACAAAAGCACAACCAAGCTTGTGCTAGATTTATGTACATGAACAGAACTTTTGAATCTATACAGAATGATCATACGCCATAATGTAAAAATTTTTTGGTGTCATCAAGTGCTTCACTAGAAATGGGGCGGGGGCAGGGTAGGTCTTAACAGGGCAGGGCGGGGCAGAGCAATCTACTTCAAAGATGCTAAACGGGGCAGGGTAGGGTGGGTCAATATTAATAGGATCAGGCTTCCCTCCCCCCCATATACATCCCTAGGTTCCCTTGTATTTGTGCATGTAAAATATTAATATCCATCACGTCAAGCAATTATTTCATGCCTCGGATTTCAGGGGATGTCTCACGCAGACTAGATCATCCAGCTTATTCCCATCCATCTTGTGCAAAGACACACCTTCCATCTGCAAATATTGCTTCTGTGCTTCCTCCCTCAAGCTCCCAAAAGGCATGATTGTAATTTGATTGCTTCCTGGTGTCTGTCATATCTGAGGAACCAGATACAGGCCCAGTGCCATAGGGGCCTGATTTGCCCCATACTTTACAGTTAATAAATTGTCCCAATCCTCCCTCTTGCCCGGCTTCCTTCTTTTTCAGACGTAATGCAGCTCTGTGAGCATTATTTATCATTTCTCTTGCTTTCTCTTTGCTAGCATAGGAGAATGGATTTGTATGACCTAAAATATAAAATCTTAGTGAGAGCATCAAACAACAAATGAACTTAAACTGTAGTAATCTGGTGTCCTTACTCCAGGCATTCTAAGAGTTGGTAATATGCCGTCCCTTGGAGTGGGTTGTGCCCTTTCTTGGTGTGGAAAAGTATCGAGTCCTATACAACAAAGTTTCCCAAAAGCCACATAATGTATAATGGTCATTAGATATATGAAATAGCATGCAAAAGTTAAGGAAGACAAGGTAAAGTAGAAGAAGGAATTCAAGTGCAAGTGTTGAATATTCCAGAAAGATGGTAATATTTGAACATTGGATAGAGTTGCAAAGAGAAAACTTGAGACTTAGTTTTTCAAATGTGCGTTCATTTTGTTGTCCCGTAACAGCTGATGTAACATTGGAGAAGAGGAGCATCATTAGTTCGAAGTAAACTACACCTCAGGTAATCAACTGTTTCTCCGACCAAGCTAGCTTGTTTTCATCGTTCTCCAATAATTATCAGTCTCTGATCTTTGTTATAAATGTATTCATCCTTATTCAGGAACTCGCTCAGAAAAATTGGCGTTTTATTATCTATGCCCACTCAAAAGGCATGATAGTGGACGATGAGTATGTCATATTGGGATCTGCAAACATCAATCAACGTTCTCTTGAAGGAACCAGAGATATGATATTTATTCACTGGTGTTCAAGAAAATCTCACCATCTGATCTAGAGATTTTCAAGAATCCTCATTGTGCAGCCTATAAGATTATTCTTTTCTATTGTTTCTGCACCATTATGTACTGGTGCATTGTATTTTTTTTCTCTAGTGTTGGTTTTGCAAACTAGAATGGGAAAAAAAGTGTTTTTGTATTTTGATGGTTTTGACTTGCCAGCGTTTTCTCATTTGTGGAACTACAGTGAGCATGTTATTATTATTGACTCGACAATAATGTTATTACTATTGACTCGACAATATTAGTAAACAAAAAAGAAATATCAAATATTAATAATCTCTCATGTTAGAGTAGCTTTAATATCCAATAGGTATTTTCATCAAGGATGATTAACTTTTCAAATATTTCATATGTATGTATAATTATTTATATTTTTATCAGATATTATTTTCAAGGCATGAATTCATGACCTTCGGATCATGGTAACATGGCAGCACTTACAAGATTCAATGTGTTTGTTCACCCTAAAACTAAAACCAAACAAGAAGCAAATATTTTGAATTTACTGCTTGTGATTGGATAAAACAAGAATAGAAAAGTAATTTTAATATTCCTCAAATAAAAGGGAATCTCTGGAGATTTGTGCAATAATATATAAAATTAGATGTTAAAAATTTATGAAATAAATATACAATTCTTTGTTTTACATTTCTAGGGTTACTAATATTTAATATTTCTTTTTTTGTTTATTGAAAAGACAAAAAAGGTTGTAGTCTTTCAAAAGCAATTTCACTTTATCATGAGAAAGAAATCCTATATCCTTCAGCTTATTTTCCTAAATTATCAAATCTTCATTTTAATGAGCTTCTTTATAAGTTCAAATTAAAAAAAGTAAATGAAACTGAAACCAAAAAAAATTTAAATTCCTTCAATGAAAAATTATACCACTTTTATATATAATTAAAACAATTTTTTATATAAATATAATAGATACTAAATCTCACTCAACTAGTTTGTTTGTCTATTTTTTCTAATTTTGAACCCCTTTAGTGATTGCCTTCGCCATTGATTCCAATAAAGTAAAATTTAAAAAGAGTAAAATATACATGAACGAATTTAACTTATATAATGCGAATTTTTAAAATCTCAGTAACTCTAATGCTGATCTTGTATTTATATTGTAAAATCAAGTAAATATACAATAAGAAAAAGGACTAATAACACATACATAGAGTATATTGTTGGTGAACGATTCAAACTCCTCAAAAATTTAAAAATTTTAAATTTTATGTTCGTCTTTGTGAATATATCTAGACTTTACTGTTAGTTTAGAAATAAAGAAGTTTTCGATAAATCTTCGAAACGAAAATTCAAAATTAAACCTTAAAAAATCATCTTAATTGTATTATATGTTCGTTGAGTATAAATCCATAGGGATAGTAAAACATTTCGTTTAGTAAAAAGCAGAAAGAAAGAAAAATTACATACTCTTTTAAGTGTAGAAATATTCTAAAATTTGAATTAATTCAATATTAGTCTTATATTACAAAATCCAAGGTAATTTATTATAAATACAAGGCTAAAATCTTATCGAACTGAATTAATCCTTATCAATATAAATAATAGTATTACTATAACTATATTTATTGTAAGCTTAACAATTTTATATATGTAAAATACGATTATATAAATGATACATAAGAAAAAAAAGTGAATTACTTTTGTAAATGTATAGAGAGATAAATAATTTATTAAAATAATATTTTAACTATTGATCCAAATTACGATAATTTAAAAAAGAAATAACATGAAGCATTATTATTATAATATTTGGACAAAATTGAATTCTTGGAATATATAAAGGGGGGAAAATTTATTACAATAACATTATCTCAATGCATCAAAAAATTTTACGCATTACGGGATAATGAAGGATTGAATTTACGTAGTTTGATTGATATATTTAAAAACATAGAGTGACTGTTTTCATAGAAAAAACCTATTAGTGATAATAAATACAAAAATAAGTTATCACATTTGGTAACTCTATAATTTCTAAAAGGACTTGCTCTCATGTGTCACCCACACACCTTGTCCAAATAAAGACATCATTCCTTTTCATACATAAAAAATCTTCGCTTTTGTTTATTTCTTACGTCTACCCATCAAAATATTAATAGTATAACAATTGTATTATTTAAGGATAAAATTATGTATCATGATTGTTTCATTATTAATCATCCATTCAATATTATTATTATTTTTTTTTTATCTATTTTAATTTATGTAATATAGTTTAATTTAATATAATTTTTTTAATTTAAAATAAGTTATAAATATTTTATATAATTATAAATTATTTTATTTGAAAAAAAATAAATATTATTATCAAATATAGAATCGATTAAAATGAAAGTGTTTACTATAAATTGAAATAAATAAAATAATAATTATTTATCAATATCGATTTTCACATAGTTCATCTAATCCTAGGATACCTATAGTATATATATTTTTTTAATAAATATAATATTTTAATAAATTATTTTATATTATTATATAAAATCGCATATCAATAATATGAATGATAAACGAAAAGATTACGTAGTAAATAATAGTAGTGACATCAAATTTTAGATCTGTCTATGGTTCGTCCATCCACCTGTTCCTCGTATAAACCGTGTATATAAATACTCCATTTTCTTACCATTTTTCATCACTAGTTCTCTTCCTTTTTCAAGATTTACTCTTCACTTTCTACTATTATGGGTTTCCCAGCTAACGGTTCTTCACAAGACAAGCCATTGAAGTTCTTGATCTATGGGAAAACCGGCTGGATTGGTGGTTTACTCGGTGAGCTCTGTAAAGCTCAAGGCATAGAATACGAATACGGGTCGGGTCGATTGGAGAACCGGAGCTCCTTAGAGACCGACCTCGCCACCGTCAAACCGACCCATGTCTTCAACGCCGCCGGTGTCACCGGCAGGCCAAACGTTGACTGGTGCGAATCCCATAAGGTGGAAACCATCAGAGCTAATGTGGTGGGCACGTTGACGCTTGCTGATGTTTGTAGAGAGAAAGGGTTGATCCTTATCAACTATGCTACTGGGTGTATCTTCGAGTACGATGCGGGTCATCCATTAGGGTCGGGTATTGGATTCAAGGAAGAGGATAGTCCTAATTTCACCGGATCTTTCTATTCGAAGACTAAAGCTATGGTGAGAACTCATTTTTTTCACTTTGATCTAATTGCGTTTCTGAGATCTGTTGCTTAATGCATTATCTGGATCTATGGCTTTTTCTGTAAATAGTTGATTGAGTAGATTTCTTAAAATTAATGATCTAATGTGGATTCATTTGGGTAATAAAAGCTTGTTGGAACTAAGCTTAGTTATCGCGAATGGATGGAATTTTAGCATTGGAATGAAATGGACATAAACCGAGCAAAATGGATACAATGGCGGATTCATATAAGATGATCCAATGTGTATACAGTGTATATTTATATAGTATAATATGAGTTGAGCTGAAATGAAGTGATATAGCCCCGCACTCCGACTTGTTTGGGACTGAGGCATTGTCGTTGTAGTTGTAATATATGAGAAGTAGAAGTAGGTCTCGATTCATCTGAGTGTAGTGTGATATACATGATAAAAAGACAGTGTGTTTTTGCCTAGAGTATTATAGATCCTATGGAACGAACGTATTTGTTGTAATGAACTTACTTGGTTTCGTGTGCTATGATGTCTTGGATTAGTTAGTTTTATGGTTAATGATTTGAGTCTGAGATACGTAGTAATGCTTGTACAGAAAATTGATCTGAGTTTTCGAGAGGAATGAGATGAGGCAGAGTTGAGTTCCAAAGTTAATAAAGCTTGATTACGGATTCATGATAGATGCTTCAAAATGCAACCTTTTACTAGAAACAGTTCTTCTATAATGTTGCCATACTTGTCTTTCTTGTCGTGTTTAATTCTTTCTTATGCCATTGATTCGTTCTATCTTTGAGCTCCATTTTCAGATTGTTTTATATCTTCATCTACGAGCTTTCTTTGGTAATTTGTGGAACTTTTCGATCTAGGTTGTCCGTCCATCTTTCTGATACTTCTTGGAAATATTCAGTTTTTTGGTAGTTAATTTGACTCTTGTCCAATCTATTTGGGGCATACTTATTACCTAATGTTTGGAGTGTGATTAAAACCTTCAACTTTATTCTTACTTTGGCTGATCATCATTTCAGGTGGAGGAATTGCTGAAAAACTACGACAACGTCTGTACATTACGAGTCAGAATGCCCATCTCCTCAGACTTGACCAACCCCCGAAACTTCATCACCAAGATCACTCGATACGAGAAGGTAGTAGACATCCCTAACTCGATGACAATCTTGGATGAACTTCTCCCTATTTCCATCGAGATGGCAAAGAGAAACCTCACAGGCATATGGAACTTCACAAATCCTGGAGTGGTTAGCCATAACGAGATCCTGGAAATGTACCGCGACTACATTGACCCAAGCTTCAAATGGAATAACTTCACACTCAAGGAGCAAGCAGAGGTCATTATCGCACCACGAAGCAACAACGAGCTCGATGCTTCGAAATTGAGCAAGGAATTCCCTGAAATGAAGTCCATCAAGGAGTCCCTCATTGAAAATGTGTTCAAGCCAAATAGGAAGACACCAGTAGCTTGAAAACTTAGAGAAAAGATCCAATTTTTATATGTTTTTTCCTTTTCTTGTTCAATGAATCAGTCCTAACAGCTTGGCTTTGTCTTCTTCTTCTCTCTTTATTTTCTGATTTTCAGTTTCTTTGGGAAGAAGTGAACTGTCTGTCATAGGACTTGCACCTTCTCTTGTTTCTTTTTTCCTTTATTGTTGTATTGCATGTTGTAATGGTATTAATTTCATTATGAATAAAATTGAAAAATGATAATTCCACTGATTCTATTTGTTTAGCTTACTTTTCTTTTTAGTCAGTTTACAAAAAACTTTTAACAAACAACAACATAGTCAATTGAATCTCACAAGTGGGATTTGAGGAGGGCAAAATGTATGTAGATTTTATCACTATCTCATAAAAATAGAAAGATTGTTTCTAAAATACCTTCAACTCAAAAATACTATTCCCAAAAGCAAAAAATACTAAATATGAAACCAAATAACTAAAGTGAAAGTAAATGACAATTTTTACAGACAATAAAAATAACATGATATAAAAAAAAATTTAACAGCTCTATAATTTCACCAGACATTTTTATGATCTGACAATTTGGTATATTTGAGACTCAAAAGTCTTTGTTATTTTTTTAAATTTCACTATTCCCGAGGCTCGAACCCGAGATCTTAAGATTCAAAAGTTTTTATTATTTTCTTAAATATAACTATTCCCGAAACTCGAATTCGAGACCTCTGATTAAGAGTGAAACACTCTCATCAATGATACAGACAATAACTTTGTACTATTTTGTTGGTCTCTTTATTCAAATTACTCCTATGTCTCTCCTAAATAATTGACCGAGGCAAGCCCACTCAGCTTGGGCCAAAATTGAGACGGATAGGGCTCATCCTTAATGGCTTGGGTTAGGTCGGCTGGGCCCAATTGACACCGTGAAAAAAATTGAAATTTACGCAGAAATTTTTTTTTAAAGACGTTTATTTAATTTTTGATCTCGTTAAGAAAAGTTATATAAATATAGAAATTATTAAAACATTAGACAAGAAGATAAACTATCAAGTCTTGCTAAAAAAATAGATGAGTTACAATATGAAATATCAAGTCAATATTGCTAGAATAAATGAAATTGAAAATATAATATAAATT
>JAOTQJ010000102.1:22691277-22704326 GCA_025642045.1 Solanum sejunctum
GCAACTTAAAGCAAATTTTCCAACTGAAAATTCACGTTTATGAGACTTTTAAGTAAGCCATGGCGGCTCACTCTAAGTTAGTGATGCCGTGAATAAATAGAACCATGCCTTAAAATTTATAATAAACCAAATTATTCTTTTTAAGGAAAAGTTATCCGACTAAGAAAATATCTACTAGTTAAATAGCTAACATATTCATGATAAATATCTAGCTGTAATTATAGTTTAAGTTTTGTATAATTTGTATAATTTATACAAACATTGTGCGCGATTATACAAAAACTGTGTGCTAATCAAATTATATAGCAAAATATACCAAAATTGTGATTTGTATATGAAATATATCAAAATTGTGAATTATATAACAAATTATACAAACATTGTACACGAATTGTATAGCAAAATATACAAACGATATACAAAAACTGTGAATTATATAGTGAATTATACAAACGTATACAAATGCTACACAAATCATACAAACATTGCTATAAGTATAATTACAAAATATAATTATCCAGATATACAAAAACTGTGAATTGTATAGTGAATTATACAAATGTTGCAGAAATCATACAAACATTGCTATAATTATAATTACAAAATATAATTATCTAGATTATAGCTATATAGTATGATTAAGATATTTTTTGTGTGATTATATATGAAAATTCCTCTTAGATTTGTCTTATATAAAGTTTTTTATTTTATTACCTACTATATATTATATAATAAATATTAAATCTCTTTAAAATTTAAGAAATTCAGCTAATAGTGGAAATTCAAATTATTGCTGAGTTTTGTAAAAATAGTAACAAAAAAAAAGTTGTCATTTTGAAGTGATTACCTTTCTCTAGATCTGCTTGGCAGTGGGTAAGATTCGAATAATTCGAGCTTAGAATAGTTTAATGCTTTTGTTAAAATTTGTACCAACTTTTCAAGTCTAAATTAAATTAGCATTTAAAGCTTGTGACAATCCCCTTAATTATTTTACATTATAAAGGACAAATACCTTGTATTTTCTTATTAAAATAATACTTATTTAGTTTAAAAAAATCAATATATTATTTATTCATTTGTGTATCTATTTTAATTTTACTATTAAATATTATATAATACTCTTTTCGTCTCAAATTAATTGAATTTTTTGAGACTTTTTTCAATAATTAAAATAATTGAATTGTTTAAAGTTTAAAAAGAATATTTAAAACTTTTTCTATATTTGTCCTTTTATTTATTGAAGTTTTATATTTTCTAAGAGATAAATTACACTACATATTTATGATTTCACTAAGGATAATAGTGGAAAGTATTATATAAATTTTATCTTGGAATGTTTTTCTTAATATGTGTGTACTACCTCATAAATTCAGTTAATATGAACAAAGAGAGTATCTAATACGATTTTCAAGGTATTAAAAAAGCATAATATAATAGTATTATCCTGTATTATTTATTTTCTCTTGATAATATATGTCAAGTTTATAGTGTACAATTATTGTTGGACATAGAAAGAATTTATTTTCTTGAACTTCAACAATCATATAATTTGGTTGTAGTTACTGTCCTGTTACTATTTGCTTTCTCATACATCTACTATTTATTTGTTTCGAAGTTTTTTAGACTATTTTTTTCTTGAGACGAAAGTTTATCAAAAATAATATCTCCACGTTGGTAGAAATAAGATATGTTATGCTATATCTACTCTAAATTTCTGTTTCTAAAATTATATCAAATATATTTTATGTACACTTAGATTACCCCTCTAAATTTCTTGGGTTTTAAGTAACAATAGCTCCAATTGATTTAATATAAGATATGCAACCACACGAATATATTTACTACAAGTTTCTCTTCATAAATATCAATATCATTCACTTCACCCTCTCTCTATATAAAAATCTACATATATATGCCATGCTGGGAAACTAATTTTTGAAAGTCAAATTGATGTAATAATTGACCCTAGTCATATACTCCTATCGTCTATGTTTACTTATCCACTGTCGATTTGATAGATTTTTTGCTACTAATAAATAGAATGGCAATTTTATTATATTATTTTTTAAATAGTATAAATTTAATACTTTAGAAAATATATTAAAAAATAATTAATCATAAAAATAAATTAAGAACTAAGTGATAAATTATTTCGTGATTTTTCAAGATGTACAAAGTATAAAATTAGGAACAAATTTTGGTGCTAAAGAAATCTAAAGCTATGGGTACCAAAACACTGGGCTTAGCTTATATAATGGCCCAAGTGGTAGTTTGACATATTCCCTTTTGTTACACATGGATCCAACTATTGGGCTGCCCAAGTTGGGATTTTCCACTTAGATGAGTCACAAAAGTTATTATAACATCTTTTATCTGTTAAAAAAAGTAAGAAAAAATTAGGCGGATAAATAAATATATATTAGTTAATCAATTAATATATTTATGGTTATAATTAATTATGACTTTCACGTAATTTATATAAATATTGTATATAGATCAAATTATATAGCGAAATATACAGTGAATTGTATAGTAAATTATACAAACACCATCCATGAATTGTATAGTGAAATATACAAACGCTATATAAAAGTTGCGAATTGTATAGGAAATTATACAAATGCTTGCTTAAATTATGCAAACACTGCTATAACTGTATTTACAAAATGTAAGTGCCTAAACTATAATTATGAAACACAATTAAGATATTTTTAAGTAGCTATACGCAAAAATTCCTCTAAAATTAATCAATGAGTTAAATCAATTCACACATCCATCACTTTATAACAAATTCAACTGTTCCATTTTTTGGATAAACAAGTTCAATAATATTTCACAGTGCATTTTGATTACTTTTGAGACACATTATCAACACTTATTAAATGCCAAGAGAAACAAAATGCATCAAAAAAAATGTCAAAATCTATACCGCTAGGCTCTTCAAAAATACAATAAGATGTATGCGTCTCTCTTGAATCCTCAAAAATTATGCACCTTTTGAAGGATCGAAATAAAAAGCATGAATAAAAATATCAAAATCTATGTTGCTCAACTCTTTAAAAATACTATAAGATGCATGCATCTCAAATCCTCGAAAATTGTGCATCTTTTGAAAAATCAGACACGAAACAAAATGCATGAATAAAAACTATCAAAACCTATATTGCTCGACTCTTCAAAAATACTATAGGATGCATGCGTCTCTCTCGAATCTTCAAAAATTGTACACCTTTTGAAGGATCAGACACAAAATAAAAAGCATAAACAAAAAAAAATGTCAAAACCTATATTGCTCAACTCGCCAAAAATACTATAAGACGATATGTCTAGAATTCTCGAAAATCATGCACCATTTGAAAGATCAGACATGAATAAGATGTCATTAAACTTCTTTGCAAAACAAATGACTAATAATGTAGTTAAAAAAAAATAAAACAATAAAAGAATGAATCTACACCTCAATAATTGTTTGATTAAGTGCCTTATATCTCCATCTTTCTTTCTCAAGAAAATCAGCATCCAAAAATCTAGCTATGAAACTCCATAACCTGTACAAATCTTCAAAATTTGTCATCATCCCAATTGAAACACTAATCACTGATACACCACACTTCAATTTCCCCGTCTTAGAAGTACTATTATTATCATCACCACTTCTCTCCAAGATTGTCTTTTTTTCATAATCATACATTTTTGAAAACCATATGTGCTGCAAAAATGCACAAGAAAGTGATATGTTGTTTCGATCCGCGAGCTTTTGTACTAGTGTTGGATCAATCTTTTGGCCTTTCCAATCAAACACATTGAATGCCACAGCTGGTCCTCTATTGAAATGTATCTGTGGTCCATAGATTTTCACTAATGGATGATGAATATCTTCAGTATGAGGATGTTGAAGACGCGTTAACGCGTTTATTAGCCAGTTTATAAGGTATCTTGCTCTGTTGCTTGTTAGTACTAGGCCTAGTTTATCAGCATGGTCTAATCCTCTGCATTCGAGTTCATCATGGTTCTTCTTGTTGGATTTTTCACCCCAACTTAGTATTTCGAACAATGTGGTTATTTTCTTTGGTTCTTGATGAGACACTTGTTCGATTTCTTGATGAGATTCTGATGAAGAAAAGGAGTCAATTTTGTCTTCAGATGATTTTTCGTCTACTGGAACAAGACGAATAATTCCCAAGCTAGTAAATGATGTGTTGAGCAGCGAAATGGTTGATCTTTTCACGAACAAACAACAGAAACCAGATGGATTATCTCCAAACACTTTGAAGAAATTACAAATGAGAAAATCAGGCTGAAAGATGGACAGGCCTAACGTTTCCATGTCTTTGGGACCTAAAGCAGATGCTTCAAACGCGATATGCCAGCCGTTTTCCTGTGCAACATTCATCCACTGATACGAATATCTTGTTCCTGTCACTTTAGACTGAAGAGGGAAAACAAATAAACCCCTTTTCTTCTTCTTGACGCCAAGCGTCTTTCTCAATTTTCGTGAATTGATCCTCAAAGTAGGCCATGAGAACTCTGCTGATGCTACTTTAGCACCTTTTTTCTTAGCAATGTCGATCATTCCTTTCACTGTTTCATTTTCGTGATCGTAGACAGTAAGGAGGTTTAGATGAGACTCAAAAGGATAAGAGTCTGCCAAAAGGTTAAAAGCAGAAGATTGATTAGCTGTAAAGACCATAGAATAATCATGCTTAGATATATTCATGTATTTCATAATCCTTTTCCTCATTTTACGTTCTAAGTCCGATTCTTGCCCTCCGTAGAGCAGTTGAGTGCTTAAACTCACTGACTTATATGAAATGTTAAAGAAGGGCTCGTCCAGAGAACCAAATTGTGGTGTAGAAGGAGGTGGAGCTGATGATGAAGAGGCGATTGAATCGTCTGTTGGATGATGTTTCATGTTCTGTTGTTGGTAGTAAGAAAAAAGGCCATTGCCAATGTAATCAAGACAAACATGTTTCGAAAGAGAGAGGTGATAGTATTCGTGTGATCGGATTTCATCAGCAAGAGTAGTCTGGATGTATTGTGAATATGCTTCTTTTAAGTTGGCAAATAGTTCTGCACAAGAAGGCAAAGACTCATGGTTAGTGAATTGAGAATTTGGCTCGATGGATGAGGCTACTGCATAGATGAATTCGCGATGGCACATGACGATTATGCTGATTTTTGAGGTGGGACTCTGGTCTCCATGGGAGTTCTGGCAGCAAATACAATTCAAACAAGGTGATTGCATTCTTGTTTTTAGGATACGTTTGGTCTTTTTCTTGGCCTGTTTGGTTGCTGCACTCTGCAGGAATTGAAGTGTTGAACTTAATTGAGTTATTAAGACAAGTCTAGAGGGAAAGAAGTTGCCTCCTCTGTCCCAATAAGCATCTTAGTTTGATAGGATACGGAGTTTTAAAAATAAAAGGAAATATTGTATCTTATGATCTTAGATTAAAGATGTGTGTAGTCTTTATATGATTTTTGAAACTAGGGTTTCTTGAAAAGAATCTCTCTAAGGTTTTCATACATTATACCCTCTTCAGATCCCGCTTATGAGATTTCATTAGATATATTATTATTGTTTGTAGTCTTTATATTGTATGGTCTTAAACTTGTTAGGTAGAATATTGAAATTAAAAAACTTACAAAATATATTAAAAAATACATTTTTTAAAAAACAGATCAAAAAGTTAATAGGGTTTAAATTGGAGTAACACATTACATACATGACTTGACCAAGCCCCCACATGTGTTTCTCATAGGATATTTAGTTCTATATTGAAACTTAGACTTGGTCTTTCTTTTTATAGCCACTACATAAAATCATTACTTTTCTAATTAAACACTTGAAAGGGTCTTTAGTCCTGCCGATTAATACTAATCCTGACAGATAATTATATGCCTCGAATTTTTCATAGAAAAATCTAAAGATTATACGTATCGAGATAAAGTCAAAATTTTTAATTTATAAATTTTGAACTGCAATTTATTTATTTATTGAATTTAGGATTAAATAATATTTTTTAGTACAAATATAAGATTTGAGTTAAAGCTATTAAAATTTGTCAAACTCATAACTTAAGGCTAGTTGATGTCTGACCTTTTGATATAGTAGGATATTAGTCATGTTATTATATCTTGTGTGTCATTACTCATCTTATATTTGTTATTTTTATTCGAATTTATATATTATCTTTTGTTTTTCATTTTAGTCATTTTTCCCTTTTTTTCCTTCTTTCTTTTCTTTTTTTTTTCATATCTAATATCTTCTGCTTTTATGGGGTTTAATATTTGAGACAAGGGTCTTCCGGAAATAATATCCCTATCTCTAGATAATGGTAAGGTCTGTATATATTTTATCCTCCCTAGACCCATTGGTGGAGTCAGTATTTTCGTCCATCGTGTTCAACAATTGATATATATCAAAATATTTACATTTAACCTATATATTCAGAAAAAAATTTCAACGAAGGATGTTCATTTGACCACCTTTGAGTGAATGTAACTTCGGTTCTGACTAGACCCCACATGTAGAATTCTAAAGAATATGTTGTTGTTTCATGTTTGTATAGCTTAAGGCTGGATTCACCATTTATGAATTCATATTTGGAATTCTATCAAAACTTACATAGTCTAGATCCGCCCCAATGTGGAAGTGGCCAGTAAAATTTAGCTGGAAACATTGCTTAGAAAATGCAAAAAGAGGAAAAAAACAAGCAAAAAGGGATCATTTATGTAGTGGCCGGCACTATCAATCTATTTTTCATAGAAACTTGTCTAAAATGTTCTTGTTTTTCTTGATGAATTCGTGGACTTGTTGCTTAACGTGGTCAACTTTCATAAATTTTGATTCAAAAGTTTCCAAAATTCTATGTGGTCTAGTTGCTTTCAATCACCATACTAACATTTAACCCCACCAATAATGTTAGTGGTTGATTCGGTTCAATTTTAATTATTATGTTGCGCTTTTAAAAATTTAATTTAATTAATTTTTAAAATTAAATTATATTAAATTGATTTGACATTTTAAAATAAAAATTTAGATATTCAAAAATTATACGAAAAGTATAATTGATTGTATTTTTTTCATATTAATATGATTAAAAAGCATATTTTAAAATATTATTCAAAGTATATATAATTTTACTCTAAAAATAAAAACTATGACAACTAAAATATGACAGAAGGAGTATTACGCTTTCTGAATAAATATCATTATTTTCTTAGACAATTTAGTCTTATAAAAGTTTCTTTATGATCAAATCCTGGACTATATACTAGCTCCGCCCCTCAACATACTTGAAAAATATGCAAATGTCCATCGACTATGCCTCAAGTTAAATTAGATAGCTGTATTAAACTCTTGCCGTATGGGCGGTTGATACTATATAGCCTAGTTTCCTATGTGCAAGAGTTACACTCTACAGACTTGATCAATACAAGAAATTTATTGCACAAGTACACAGCTAAGTGTGAGTTGTAGGATCCAACTGGTATTTTAAAAATTATGAATACTAAATTTGAAATGGGATTTTGATTTATAGACCATAAATTTGATTCGTGAAATCAATCATTGAAACTTGGGTCTAGAAATAAATATCTATTCCATTTAGTACTTCATTACCGAGGAATAATAAGTACTCCCCGACTGTAAGTGCTCATTTGAAAGGTGTATTTTAAGTTAGTGCTGCCAGTGGGATTCAATCCCTCGCCTAACAGCTTGCTTTGAACTTTAGAAAGATGCGTGGAACCAAAGCACGCACGAGACTTCTAGTTTAGTGGGGTGTTTATTTTTATATTTATATAGTTTTTGCATATTTTTTTATATAGATACACAAAAAAAATATCGGGATCAATGGGTGCTCGAACACCCGGTACTGACCATGTGGATTTGCCTTGACGGTGTTTAAAGAAAAAAAAAGACTTTTAAAACTTGAGTCTAAAATGATTCTTAGACATTTATATGACAGACTTGTGCAACAAATGTAGACTAAGTCAACTAGTTGATTTCACACAATCATGTGCAACAAATGTAAACTAGAGATATATTGCATAATTAGATCAAGGAGGTCATGTAAAGCTATCAATCTCTTTCCAAGTAGTAAGGTTGAAGTAGACACTAACAAAGAAAAAGTGTTCTAATAAAATTGATTGTTTAACTATTCAAACAGACAAATGTATATGATAAAAAAGTTTAATGGTAAAATATACTCAAAAAAGTTAAAACCGAATAAAATAAATATAAAAGAAAAAGCAGCAATGTTGAGAGTGGGATTTGAACCCACGCCCTTTAGGACCAGAACCTTAATCTGGCGCCTTAGACCAACTCGGCCATCTCAACATATGTTATATAATTCTCCTTTTAATTAAATATATTTGTATACTAACGTTAAACTCTAGATTAAACACATTTAGACACAAATTTTTAAAATTCAACTTGAAGTTGAATTTCAAAAATAATAATAATAAAAAAATATTTTCACTCTAAATTATTTATAAAAATAAAAAATATCTTAATTTTTTTTTTTTATAGTGGGACAGACTCAAACACATTAAGTATATCTTATATACGTATCGTAAGTCTTTATACCATTTTTCTCTTTCAAAACAATTTATTAACACTATGCTCTTTTGCAAATCTATGACATGCTTAGAGAAGGTCTCTTCAATACGATCATGACTATATAGTTTGCTAAGCAAGGTCAATTCTAGATTTTTAAGAAGATGAGTGTATGGGTCAATCTTTAAATTTTTACTGTTACATTCACTATATATTGAAATTATTAGTTCAAATTAATTCTTCTGTCCTAACTTAATTTATAAGGTAATGCACACATATTAAGAAAAATATTCGAAGACAAACTTTACACTATACTTTTCACTATTGCCCTTTGTAAAATCATAAATATATAGTGTAATTTATTTTCTAGAAAATGTAAAAGTTCAATAAATGAAAGAGCAAATATAGAAAAAGTTTCAAACATTCATCTTGAACTTTGAAAAATTTAACTATTTTAAACCTTGAAAAAAGTATCAAAAATTCAATTAATTTGAGACGGAGAGAGTAATTTAATATTGCATTCATTCATTCATTATATATCAAAATAAATTGTAGTTACATTGTTAGGTTGTAAAATGATTTCCAACTAACAACTAAAACCATTCAAAGCTCCAAGAACTTAAAGATTCTCATGTATATCAAAATGAAATGATTAATCTTTAAATATATTGAATTAATAACTTGAAAAAACTTTTTATGTATATTTTTAGTTAATTTGATCCTCTTGCTCTTACTCAAGTCATATAAATTAAAATAAATGGAATAATAGAGAAATAATTATTTATGTTATTCATATGCGTGTATAAATTACTATATTATATGAATCAAAGTACTCATAAAAAATCCTATTTAGACAAAAATTAATCAAACAAAAGACTTACCAACAAAAGCAAAGTAAATAGATCACCAACACAAATATGGAGGCATACTTTATTAATTATGCTAATTGTAATGCATTTTCATATTCTTGATCTTCATTCTTCTCATCATATAAACATAATTAAGCAAAAGCAATTATAGGGCAACTCTCCTTTGGCGGATTATATATATTTATAAGTATCTGCCAAACGGAGAGTTGCCCTACGACTGGTTCACTTAATAAGTATAATAACAACCTATCTAGTGATGTAATTATCACATGTGAGTTCTGAAAAATGGTCGATCACACAGATCTTACTTCTACCTGATAAAGGCATATAAACAACAATTTCAAATGAAATTCACTTTAATATAATAATTTATAATATACGACGTTTTAGTAGTATAATCATCATATGGATTGAGATCAGAATTTATAAGGACATACAATACTGAATACCGCAATAAAATTGGATATGCTAGAGGAATGAAAGGATATCTCCTTATATATGAATATATGCCTAATGATAATATGTATGAGAGAGTATTTGAATAATTTCGAATTGAGTTTAAATTATATATATTTTCTATTATATGATTTCATATCATATAATATAATGTTACCTTATTAATTTGTATATTACAACAAATAATTTATTTATTTTTCAAGTTCATAAAAATTTATTAATTTTTAATAAAATTTACAAATCAATACTTTTAGGTAATTTTATAATATAAAATTTTTATTACGCTAATGATATATATAACTTAAATTCATTTAAGGAATATATAAAGGAGGATAGCATTCCCTTTGATAGAGATGCTTTAGGATTAGGTAGCCACAATCTTTTACTCCTTTGAGGTTTATACTTTGTAATATTCTTTTTCCACAAGGTATAATAATTTATCGTTAAATAGGATTAGTGACAAATTTCAATATTTAACGATGAAATTTGTTCATTTCTAATTTTTATGTGGAGTCTAACAGAAATTTTTAATGGTATCATTACGTAACCAGGTAAACATATATAATATGTATTTATATTATACTACTATAGTTTGAAAAAAATTATATTTTATAATTATAACTAGAGTTTTATTGCTATTTTCACTCTCCTCTTTTCATCTCTCTTGCCTCTCGACCCTCTTTCTTTACAATTTCTTGTCAGATATGCAAATACATAAATATACCCATTGTGTTTATACAATTATTTGATATATATATATATTCAATTAAGCTGATATACATATATAATTCACCTCTTTTCACTTTCTACCCTCTCTCTCATCTCTCTTCCCTCTCTCGATCTCGTTTGCCTCTCTCATCTCTCTCTCAATTTTACTTGCTAGATATACAAATATATATGTATATAATTATACATATACAATTATTTGATAGATATATACATATAATTTAACAAATATACATATACAATTCGCTTCTCTCTCCTCTCTCGATCTCGCTCACCTCTCTCCTATAATATGTAGCTATAAATTATAAATTTAGTAAATTATAACTATTTATTACCTTATAAGTTGTGTGTAGATTTTAATTTTTAATATATATAAATATAAATTTGAGTCGATAAAAAAGAATAATAATAAGAATCCAAAATTCATTCAATTCTCCAGATATATATAATTAAACTCAAAACCACTTATTGGCCATATTACTGTAATTATATTATTATTACAGAGAATAATAATCCCCACACATTCATCATGAACAAAAGGTCAAAAAAGAAAAAAAAAACAATTTTTTCATCAATTAATTTGACTCCTATTTAGCTAGTCTCTCAGTCAGGATCCTTACTCCCATATACCTGGAAAAAAATAGCCTCAAATCAGCAAAATTATACATGACTATACCAGATAGTTGGTTCAAAGTTATAAAAAATATATACTCACTATACAACATATATTACTTATACATGAACTATACACAAAATATATATTATGATACACAATATATACTAACTCTATATGCCTATACAACAAAGGTTCATTTTTTTTTATAGTTTTTCCATTATATAATAATAGACAATAGAATAAAATTTCTTATTATTCTATAAAATTTCTATAATAAATAAATAATTTTATTATATCACTTTCATTATTAATAGTTATCTAAATATTAAAAAATAAAAAAATATTTAATAATAAAGATAAAATAAATATAAAACAATAACTTCTCTTTGATTTTTCAAATTGAAAAATGATATTAATTAAATGCTAAAGTTGTATATCGACAACTATTTCACTAGGAAAAAAAAAGTTAAAAGTTTTTTGCCTATGAAAATCTTTTACTTGAAAAACTCATCTTCATAAACTAACCGAAAAATTAATTTAATATATAACCAAACATTGTTTTGAACAAGTTTCGAAAAAAATGTATAACATATATATAAAAAGATAAGGAAGGTAGCTCAAGAATTCGACTAGAGTTATCAAGAAAGCAAAGCGGGAGTTCCTAAGAAAATATCATATCTTATAACAGACTGAAAAGAAAAAAATGTTGTATATATATAAAGTGATAAGAGAGGTTGCTCAAGTAATCGACTTAAGTTATCAAGAAAGCAAAGAGGGAGCTCCTAATAAAATATCATATGTTATAATAGACTGAAAAGAAAAAAGTATTGTATATGTATAAAGCGATAAGAGAGGTTGCTCAAATAGTCGACTCAAGTTATCAAGAAAGCAAAGAGGGAGCTCCTAATAAAATATCATATCTTATAACAGACTGAAAAGAAAAAAGTGTTGTATATATATAAAGAGATAAGAGAGGTTGCTCAAGTAATCGACTCAAGTTATCAAGAAAGCAAAGAGGGAGCTCTTAAGAAAACATCATATGTTATAACAGATTGAAAAGAAACAAATGTCGTATATATATATAAAGAAATAAGAGAGGCTGCTCAAGTAATCGGCTAAAGTTATCAAGAAAATAAAGAGAAAAAAAGATATCGGACATTATAACAAACTGAAAAAAAAAAGTGTCGCATATGTATAAAGAGATAAGAGAGGTTGCTCAAGTAATCAACTCAAGTTATCAAGAAAGCAAAGAGGGAACTCTAAGGAAATATCATATGTTATAACAAACTGAAAAGAAAAAAATGTCGTATAAATTAAGACGATACTAACCTTCCTAACATCATGACAGTAGCTTGAGGATTAGTACCAGGAGAGTAATTAAAAGTTGAACCATCAATTACCCTCAAATTATCAATTCCAATAACCTTATAATCTTGATCAACCACACTACCAACTTGACAGCCTCCATGATAATGCCAAATTGTCATCACTGTATCCTTACAAAATTGTTCCAACGACACTGAAATATTTGCATGTTTTGGCAACAAATTCACAGGGGCACTTGCTGTCAAATTAAGCAATGCTGGCAATGAAAGTGCATCGTATCTGAATTGTGAAAAAGATTTGGACTCAATTGTATTTTCTATAACTTTGAGTCCATTTACACATCTTTCTAAATCTTCTGGCTCTTTGAAGTAATTGAATGTCACTGATGGGTTGTCATTCGGGTTACGGGTTCGGAGCTCCATATGTCCTGTGGATATTGGGCCCATTATCTTTTCTAATATGAATCCTCCTCTAAATGCTTCTGCATCTAGTGCACTCA
>JAOTQJ010000102.1:22795344-22808607 GCA_025642045.1 Solanum sejunctum
CCAGTGAGTCAATTTGTTATTTTAATTTTATTTTTGGGAATTGGTTTTCATATTAAAAAATATATATATATAAAAGTAGTGAAATATAAATAAAAAATAAAAAAGAATTAAAAATTATAAAAGGGATATTTTATCAATTTCTCAAGTTTAGTCAACTGTTTTCAGTTTAGTTCAATCTGGTCAAATTTTTTTCATTTGGGTCAAAATCTTTTAGAAAAAAAAAAAAATTTCAAAATCAATCAACCCTTTTTAAAGACAAAATTAGTCAACATTTAATCGCCGGATAACCGCATTTAGTGGACATTTCGAGTGCGTAAAACCTTCTCGAAGTGGAAATGTGAACCCGAACCCGTTTTCTGGATTTTGAAAGATTTTTCTGTTAAATCTTTTAAAATATTTAATGGTTTCCTAATTATCCGTAAAATTAGGTGGCGACTCTGTTTTCCCTTTCGAATCTCGAGAATTGGTTTTTTCTCAAATTAATTGAGTTTAAATCGATTTTTGATTTTCGAATTATTTTCCTTTTTCAAAAAAAAAAAAGCCATTTTTTGGCGTAACAATTACTATAAATCATAATAAATAAATAAAATTATAAAAATAAGTAATTATTTATTAAAAATATTCACCTAAGTACTTTATCCATTATTTATAAATCATTTGGTAGTTGATTTGAAGGTAAATTGTGTAGAAGTAATACATTCTTTCGTTTCATTTCATATGATATCATTTGTTTTGGCATAATACTTAAAAAAAAAAATAATTTTTAAGACTTATGATCTAAAATAATTCTTAAATATTTGTGTAGCTAAAAATTATTTTATTAGGAATAATTTTTTTAATATTAAATTATTTTTAATTATAATAAAATAATTTTTTTTATAAGACTAAAAAAGAAAAAAATACACAAATAAAACATGGTGTAATTTTCACGTGGGACATGTGGTATTGTCTTGTTAGCAGACATGTGAACTCCCCAGCCACATCCTCATGATGCAGTGGGACCCATCAATCCTAAATATTTTAAAAGAAATTTCATTTTAAAATCATTCATAAGCAAACGATTTTAATTATTAATTGGAAAAATTATAGAAATATAGAACTTATATTTATATAATTTCATATATTTTTAATTTTTTAAAAAAATTATAAAAAGTTCTTAAATGATATAAAATTGCAACATTGATATAAATTACAATTTTTACTTCTTCATGTATCATAATTAAAACTCTTTAATGCTCCTACTTTTTTGACATGTATCACCAGTTTTATTTTTTTTATCAAAAAGAAAGAATTTTTGATAATTTTTTTAAAAAATAATATTAATTAAAATTAACTCCAAAAAGTATGAAATTTATGTAAAATGGTCTAATTAATTTACTAGAATAAGAAATTTCATTTGCCTATAAATAACAGGCTCGAATGGACCTATAAGTCACATATTCGAATGCATTGTATTAAAATGAGTTATTTATATATGTTTCATAGTTATAGTTTGAGTAATTATATTTCATAATCATAGTTATAGTAGCATTTGTATTTCACAAAATATTTGTATACGTTTATATAATTTGCTATTCAATTCGTGGTTTTTGTATATTATTTGTGTATTTCGTTATATGATTCGCACACGACATTTGTATAATTCATTATTCAATTTACTGTGTTTGTATATTTCGCTATACAATATGATTCATGTACATCATTTTTATAAATCACACATATCGTTTGTATATTGCTATACAATTTGATTCACGCACAACATTTCTATAAATCACACATCGTTAGTATATTTCGCTATATAATTCGTGCACATTTATATAATTCGCTATACAGTTCATTGTGTTTGTATATTTTACTACAATTTAATTTTCACACAACTTCTATATATCATGCACAATGTTTGTATAAATCACGCGAATTATATAAAACTCAATCTGTAATTATCTATGTTACCTAATTAACTAATATATGTCATCTAATTAATTCAAACTATAACTATATTACTTAATTAACTAATATATGTTGCTTATCCGCGTATACAAGAAAGAAAATAATGTCAATCTGTCATCAACCAAATATAGATTGCACCATTGAAATTCAAGAATTCCCTTTAAAATCTTTTTTAGGAGTTAATTTTTTTTTTTTTTAAAAAAAAACCCTATATCCTAATAGAGCTTTTGTTATTCTGTATTTACAACTAAACAAGAAAATTTAAATTTTTCAAAAGAAACCAAATAGACTTGAGAAAAGAAAAACAAAAAACAAAAAAGAACAAAAGAAGTGAACTAACTATAACTTATTTTCTACGTTTCAAGCTTACACTAATGGTCTCTTCTCTTCATCTGCACTATTTTCTGATGAAATGTTCGTCTCTTTTCGATGACTTTGCCTAGTTGCATTCTCCGATTTCACAGCTCGTTGGGGAGGTTTACTGTCAGGCAAGAGCCGCGCAACAATTCCCATTGATATTAACAGCAATCCGGAACAATGTTGTTCAGTTAGTGGCTTAGTAAAGATCAAGTATGACAATAACAATGTCGCGGCCTTTCTTGCTGTTGTTACCTGTTATATGCATCGAGATGTCAACACGTTGTCTTTCATTTTGAAAACTAGAATTAGAGAAATGAACAAGAAGACGACTAGACAATCAATCAAAAGATTTACTTACCATAGCAGTAGTGGCAGCACCAAAAATAGCAATGAGTGATAAAACTGAAATCTGACCGACGAATGTGGCCATTGCTTCGAATACCAAGACCCCATATATATATGGATGCTGCAAGTTACACAGCAAAATGTGAGTTGAATTTAACTTCTAGCAGCCAGATGAAAGGAATTTCAACGAGTTCAATAGTGCAGTGTTATGTCTGAAACCGATTCATAGATTTCTATATATTTCATCATTTCATTTTCGAAATGAATGTGCTCTCTCAACTTGTTATTCTCGATATCTCAGGACAAACAAGTAAAATAAGTGACAAGGTATATCCGAAAAGAAACAGACAGGATTTCTTTGCTAACCTCGGAACATGATTTCGATGCAACGAAGAGTTCTCCTGTTAGTATCATGGGCAGAAGTAGAACAGGTGCACCGACAACTGTTGAGCAGAATAGCATCTCCATCTGATAAGATGGCGACAATCGAATTATCAAAATTATTACTTGACATACAACAGGTGATTTAATCAATCATGTATACAAATAGCAAGTACCTGAGAAGTATCAGGATTCAGTGTAAAAATTGCTTCCTGCAGATTACCCAAAAACGAGTCCATTATCAGTGCACCAGTTATCATAATGACACCGATGATACTGAAGTTTGGAGAAGTATTAGCATCTGCTAACGTGAAGAATATCAGGCCCCCAACAAAAAGCACGGCTGAGACATATTCTTGAACAGGGTATTTTCTCCTCAAGCTAGGCATAAAGGCGCCCACTACCATTACGGGTAGTACCTACACTCCAGAAATGAAAATAGAAGATTTAGAGAGGTGTCCGGATGGATTGCTAGTACCACCACCGCTTTTAAGTTTTCAGCGATTACTTAGTTTCCTACATAATATACCTTAGTGGATTTGAACATGATTTGTGCTGGATAGTTTAGATAAGCCAAGGAGCCCTTTGTTAATCCATGAGAACACATGAGTACGACAGAGAGCTTCACATAAATTTTCCATGGGTTGACCATTTGCTTTGTGGTGAAACCTTGTAAACGTATGAGAAATAGATATACAAAACCTTGTACAAAGGTAAAATACCACCCATAGCTGAAATCACGATCGAGAAAAAGTGTCAGAAATAAGAAATAACTTTTATGTCGATAATTAAAACAATGATCAAGGTGAAGATAGTAATTTGAAAATTTGAAGGAAGACAGTGGCCTACCTAAATCCCAGCCGATTGTATACATACTCCTGCAAATAGAAACTAATAAAATTGAAGCATTTATTCTGCAATATAGAATTTGATTTAAAACTAAGAACAAAATTAAGCATAACACTAATAGAAGAGATGAATATAGTCTAAAAGCACTGAATATCAAATGATTAGAAGGGAAGCCCGGAGCACTAAGCTCCTGCTATGTAGGGGGTCTGAAGAAGGCTCAGACTACAAGGGTCTATTAACGCAGTCTTATCCTGCATTTTTGCGAGAGGCTGATTACACAACCTTCCTCACTTGTGCATCCACTATATAAGAATTACGCCTCAACCCCAACGAGTTGGAGTTCATCCATTTTGCTTTAAATAGACCCATTCCGCGAAAATATCCAATAACTTGAGGTTTTGCAACCTAGAAGCTCTCTACATTTCACGTACAAATCACTAGATAGACTAAAAGACTCCTCGCAACACTCAGCCTAATGTAAGCATCATAGTATTAGAATTAGGCCTTAATTTCAACTAGTCTTTGTCATCTATATACATATATAGCTTCTGTTGTGTTCTATCTTTTTACTAAATCTGCATAAATATTGCCACATGGACAAATACAAAAAAAATGAAATCAACAGAGTAACAATACTTGGTCTTTATTGGTAAAGTCTCTACTCCTTAGTGATCAAAACCCAAAGATCTATAAGTTAGTGGTAAGGTCTTCGTACATTTTACTCTCCCGAGACCCTACTTATGGAATTCCACTGGAGTTATTAATGCTGTTTTAAACGTTGTGCAAATGTAGCCCTTAGGAAGTTACCCTTCCGGGAAACATTAACTCGAGTTTAATGTTCGCTCATATATTTCTCAACCTCACCGACAAACTAGTTGATTGTCGTCTAATGTTTGCTCAAATGGTGTCTTTACTCTTTATACCAAAGTCATTTACTTAGCAGCTCTCCCAAAATGGTACAAATGGTGAAAATTCCATGTAATCAAGGTCAATGTAACAGTAATTCGATGAAGAGAAAACACTTGCAAGAAACTTTCTACAAGAATATACATACTACAAATGCAAAACACAAAGAGTATTGATGGAAACAGGGAAAAAAAGAGAAGCATGAAACAGACCTCACATAAGCCATTAACTAGATAACCAAAGAAGAAGCCGGAAGAGCAAATGAGGAATTGTTGCCATTTGGGTCTATCAGATAGTGAAATCCCAAACAAAAGCCTTGCTTGATCATCATTCTTCATCTTCTTCCTCTTCCCTTAAACCCCTTTAACTCTAACAAACAAAATATTGAAACTTTCAGGAATTCAAGAAAAAATCAAATAGCCCCTCAAAACTCTAAGCAGCAAAAATATGTTTAAAAAAATTGAAACTTTAAGGAATTCAAGTGAAAAATAATCAATAGCCTATCAAACACCTTAAACTCTAACAAGCTAAAGAGGTTTTATAAAATTGCAACTTTAAGGAATTCAATAAAAAAGAAAAAAAAATCAATAGCCCATCAACCCCCTCAAGCTCTAACAAACTAGAAAAAAAAAAGTTACTAAAAAGAATTGCAAACTTCAAGCAATTCAAGGAAAAAAATAAAATCAATAGTCCATCAAGCTCCCTCAAACTCTAACAAACTAGAAAGAAAAAAAAAGTTACTAAAAAAGATTGAAACTTTAAGCAATTCAAGAAAAAAAAATAAACAATAGCCCATCAAACCCCTCAAATTCTAACAAACCAAAAAAGTCTAAAAAGATTGGAACTTTAAGATTTCAAGAAAGAAAAAAATCAATAGTCCAATCAAGGAGCATAAAATGTATGCAGATCTTACCTCTAGCGAGATGAGAGAAAATCAATAGCCCATCAAACCCCTCAAACTCTAGCAAGCTAAAAGAGTAAAAAAGATTGGAACTTTAAGTTCAAGGAAAAAAAATTCAATAGCCCATCAAACCCCTCACACTCTAACAAGCTAAAAAATTTAAAAAACACTTCAACTTTAAGGAATTCAAGGAAAACAAATCAATAAACTATCAAACCCCTCAAACTCTAACAAGCTAAAAAAGATTTCAACTTTAAGGAATTCAAGAAAAAAAAATCAACAACCCATCAAACCCTTCAAACTCTAACAAGCTAAAGAACTTTTAAAAGATTTCAACTTTAAGGAATTCAAGAAAAAAAAAAATCAAAGTCCCAATAGTTGCATGGTCTCTTTTTGAGTGAAACCAGTAAGAAAAAGTGCAAATGCAACACAAAGAAAAGAATAAAATATCTCAATTTCACTAAACAACAAAAGAAAAGTATCAAAATTTGACTTGTCAGTCACTCAATGTACCTCTATATTGTCTCTTGAAATCCCTTTCTCTGTGCTTTTAATGGAGTTAATTCCTTGTAAATAACGCCCTTAAAGAACAAAAAAAGATGGCCTGAAAAGATGGAGGAAATATGGGATGAAAGGTTATTGAAGCGTTACTAAATTTTTCATATTAAATTCGTAGGAATATATTATAGTGTTCATATTCATATTTTTATATTACTCTATATAGAATTGGTCAAAAATAGTTTTCCATTTTTTTATAGTATCGTTAAAAGATTGTTTCCTTATGACTTCTTCATTTCTGTTATTTTCTTTTCCATATTGTTTTAAGCTATATTTTCTCCCTTGAAGGTTTGTTGAATTTTTTTTATTTGATAAAGTCTTCATGCACTTATTTTTCTCAAATTTCAATTTGTGAAATTACATTTTGCTATATTTTCTACATTCTTTAGTACAATTTAATGATACAATTCAAAGTTTATATTAGTGTTTATATAATTTGTACAAATAACTAAAATAGGGAGTATGTATTATATTTTTATCACAAATAGTTGAAATTCATAATATGAATTTTTTTATGAGGTTGGCTATTTATATGTTGCTTTGTTTTGACTAGTTTTATGTTAGTCGACTATCATAACTTACTGCAATCCTCCTGCTTATATGATTTGATTATAACCATAGGAGTAAGTCAAAAGACGATTGAAGTTAGTATTTATTAAGTTTTTAAAGACCTGAATTTATTTTTAAGTAAATCAATACTTTGAATTTAGTCATTTTAAGGAGGAATTGTTCAATTGATATATCGTTTTGAGTAAAGCTCAAGCTTATAAACAAGCTCTCCATTCATTGATATAAGCATAATTCTTAATGGTATAAGTTTATGCATTTTTAGAGAATGGAAAACCTTGAAGTAGACAAAAAATTGGAATAAATTTCAATAAATTAGATAAATAAACTTTTAATATTTATTAAATGAATAAATTTGTCACGATTCAAACTAAAAAGCAATATATCAACATCAGAACTCGTATGATTCAATCTTTTTTTCTTTTTCTTTTTCATTGGCAATTTTTTTTCTAGTACATTAGTTATAGTTATAATTAAATTGCATATGGTAAATCAATGAAGCTTCTATAAAAATACATTATAATCAGAAGAAATGAGATATATATTGCCTTCTTATAATTTGAATTAAAAAAAATAGTCTTTCATATCTTTATATGTGAAAATGAATCTCTTAGATATAAAAACAAATTTAGTAATTTATTATTTTAATTCGTATTTTTTAAATAATTTATTCCATACAATTCTTTATTATTGTTATTATTATTGAAACTTGGAACTTGTTTGATTTTTTTCAGCAGAAATTTTGTATGTCCCTTTTTGGGGTCTAGGGAGCAATCTCCGCAACTTCAGGGGCCATATTTTATTCTTTAGTTCTTTGGAAGTTTTCCATTTATAGTATGCCATTACATTAAAAATAAATAAATTAAAAACGATCGATAAAATACTGATAACATTTAAAAACGATTTATTACCATTTTTGTGAAGTTAGTAATTTTACCTTCCTTATTTGATAAGTTTTTATATACATATAATAATATAAATCTACGATATATGTAATTCAAAATTTTGAATAATTTATTCACTTTTATTTTATGAATTAAGTTAGATCATTATTTTCGTTTGATCAATAAATTTGTAAATTTTATTCAATTAGAATTTTAGAATAATTACTCCAAGAACTAAGAGTGAAATTAAAAATAAAAACATGCAAATATTCAAGCTAAATATGTTGGTTAGGGAGCTAATTGTATGATTAGTTAGATGCAGCTATGATTGAAATTTGATGGGTCAGGCCGGGCTAACTCATTTTTTGGGGGCCAAAAAATAGTTAGTTCAGTCCATCAATACGTTGACTGCAAGCCTTGTCAGATTAACCCATATCTTTGTATATATATTTTTAAATTGAATTATAATTTAAAAATATTAAAATAAATAATAATAAGACAATATTACATGGTATTAGCATTACTATTATAAATTTTAATATTTAGAATTTATAACTGAACTTTGAATTTGGATTCATATTATTTTTAATACATTATTTTGTTTTTATTTTTCATTCGACCTACGGGTCGTCCCAGCCCATATTGGAAAAGTCTCACAAATAGACTTATTTGGGTCGAGCTAGAAAATTTATTTTTTAAATGGGCTCCAAAAATCTTAGCTAGCTTTGTTAAATCATAGGTTAGGCTAGGTCGACCCAACGGGTCTAACCTATATTGACGACTCTGTTCAAAATGGTATTATGATAGAAAGTAATTTCTCTTTTAATAAATCTTATATGATATGAATTCGAATTGATTGGACGTAAAATAGATATTGATACTGAATTGGCGAAAAAAAAAGAAAGAAAAGAAGAACACGTTTAAAGGCTTTTAACCTTATTTTTCATATGATAAGTTCTTATTTAAGTTCATTAGTTGGGTAAATTGCAAGTTATAATTAGAATAAAATACTCGTACTAGAAGAAATAAAGAGGGGGAAGGATATGATTCTTGATTTGTACTTTGCCTCTATCTGAAGCTTAAAGAATCACAAAGTTAATTTCTTAGTATGTAATTTAAGAATCTAACAAATATTAGGGGCATTTATAGCAAAAAGGAGAAGTTACACTTCTTTTTTACGTATACAATCTGTATCTTGACTTGACTTTTGATTTGTAAACAAGTGTCAATAGAAAAAGAAAGGTGAATTACACTTTCATCCCTTCACTTTTCACTTGATGCATAAAATCCCCTCTTATATTTTAAATTGTACTTGTATCCCCTTCAAGTGCAAGTTAATAGTACAATGTTCAAAAATATTCTTTTCGGAAGGTGCAATTGTCGATGCTAAATCAAAACAATAACATAATACCCAGTAAAATTCTATAAATGAGATTTGGAAGGATAAATTATCGATATTGAACCAATATAAAAAAAATTAGTCAACATAAAGATTTAGGAAAAAAAGAGAGTGAGGTACATGGCTAAGTTGTTAGGAACAATGACAAAAGTAGTATATCGGGTGACATACTATCTTCGACTTGAACTATATATATTTGTAAATTTATACGCATATACATTACTCATCATCACAAAATAGTATGTATAATACTAGTATTTGCACTAACTTATGATACTTGATTTACCTCTAACTAGGAAAAGATTTGGATGGAGCAGGGAGAGTGTAGGTCGAAGCACCTTATAGTTCGATTCTATTATATTGATAGAGAAAGGACCTATAATTAGTTTTTCAGGAATTTTCCAAATTAATAATTTCTACAAAATCTTATTACTTATATTCAATTCTATGTATTCTTCCACTTGGGTGAAAAGAAAAACATTTGCTAAAACTAGTGATCAACTAGAATTTATCATAACTTGATCCAGAAATGGAGTACAACCAAAGTTCTCTTCTAATTCAACATTTCACCATTCTTCTTTCTCTGAGGAAGAGAAAACAAAGAATGAATGAGATAAACACTAACAACTCCAATTCAAAATTCATTAGCCAATTCCACAAGGTGGTCTCAATCATTCTAAAGGGCAAGTCTGGTGCACTAAAGCTCCCGTTATTTTAACTAATCATATTATTCTTTAGAATGACAAAAACAACCTTGGGAATTGAACATAATGTTTTCCTATTTTCCTTTAGAACTACCTGTTAGCTATGCTATATGTTATTACCTTACACTCTGCTAGCTGAAAATGACATCAACTAAGACCTCATTCATCAAAGATGCAAAGATGTCAACTTCCAATTCCAATATCACTTCTTGTTTCTCTAACTCTGTGTTCTTCCATTCGCCTCGGCTTTCAATGGCTCGAATGTAAGCCATCCTGTTTTCTTGCACCTTCCAATCTAAAAGTACATCGATTGGTTTTCCATTTATCCAGTCTAGTGCTAGTTCCAACAGCTTGTTCTTGAATTCATCACCATTATCAAGAATCATCTCCTTGAAGAAATCAAAGAGGAATTTCTCTGTTTTTAGTTTTAAGCTATATGATGGCATTGAGGCTTTCAATGCTTGAACCAAATCTAATGCTCTGCTTTCAACTGTCTGTTTGTCCTCTTCTTCCTCATCAACTTCAGTTTCTGATGAATTGTTGAGAGGGGATTCACTCTCTGATTCTGAGGACGCGATTCGTTTATCTAAGTTAAGTGGTTCCAGTTCAGTGAGACACTCGAATCTTTTGATCTTCTTCATGAGTTTCTCGGTAGTCCCTGAAATAAGATCTTTTATTAGAATATCATTTATTATAGGAAATGGTTAGGTAATGTCAAAATCCTGCATATGGCAAGACCCAGGAGGGAGCTGGGATATCCCAGGTCGGAGTCATGATCAAACATGACTTTTGTATGATAGACTTAGTTAAGAAATAAAGTTGTGTCTTTGCTTTAGCTATAACTTTTGGCACAGTGGTCAGCCCTTAATTTCTATCTACAACGTTTAATAAAAACTGGCTAGCTCTTGCTATATTACTGAGCAAATAAAAGATCCAAAATCACACTAATGTATGAACAAACAAACTTTCATGAACAAACTAACTTTCGACTGAATAGTGATTTCTACCTTCGACATGAGATAATCTATGTTGAAAGGGTGAAGAGACCTCATCTTCATCATCAAATGGACAATCCAATGTAGACACGGGACTAAACTGTTCTTTCTCTTCATTTGGCCAAGGTTTCTGTAAAATAACAAGGAAAATGAAGAAATCTTGGAGGATTATTTCCCAGTAGAAAAAACAAATATTGAGTGCAAATTTTTTTTAGCATGACACTTTTAATTTTTATAATTAGATAAAAATAAATAAACTTTTAGGAAACAACCTCTCTACCTCGCATAACAGTCTCTCTACTTCTATGAGCTAGTGATAAGGTTTGCGTACATTTCATCTTTCTCAAATCTCATTTGTGAGATTTCACTGGGAATGTTATTGTTGTTAGATAAAGACAAAAGAGAAGAAAAGATCAAACAAACGGGTCTACATGGATCCAATATATCTCTTAATGTACTTTGGATTATGTTCAGTTGCTCTCAAGATATTAATCAGTATGACCCCTACACCTTAGCGAGAGTCTCAATAAAGTTTCATAAATGCTATTGTCCATATACTTTAGACACTTGAATTTATTTGCTATGTCCATTTCAATGGGACTATTCTGTCATCAGTGGAAAATAAAATCCATCTTTAAAACATAAGATTGACTGAAAACTATAGAAGCATAGGCAGATACAGGACAAGTTTATGTGCTCAATCTTTAAAATTCTTAGTTTAAACCTATTGTATATTCAAAATTATGAATTTAGGCCATTACTTGTTGCAACTTTAATGAACTTCCGCACATTTATGGTTCGAGTATAAAGTACTAGATATGAATGAACCAACAACTAAATAGTTGCATCTACCTTGTATAAAAGAAAAGGAAACTAGCTGAAAGGAAACCTTTTTCTTTTAAAAACAAAATATATATATCCTTGAGCTGAAGGGTTATCAGACACAACCCCTCAACTATCGAGGCAAAAATAAAATTGTGTACAATTCATATTTTACAACCTTAACAATAACATTACCCCAATGACTCAAAGGTTTTCGCCCATTGCAGGGTAAGGGGGGGTCAGATGTACGCAGTCTAACCCTTATGTTTAAAAACATAGCGACTGTTTTTGGATGACCCATAATGAGCGTCAAAAGTTGCATTGACTAACTGCTACTTCACAATTGAAAGAAGCACAGACAATTTAAAGAGTCATTTTGCTTTATTCCATCATACCGCAAAGACAAAAAATAGTGAATCTTTGGCTCCATCCGAGATTGATGGAAAAATTTTACAACCTCACTTTGTGAAATTATTTCGAATATGTTACTGCCATTAAAAAAATACAATCTTCCTAAATATTACCTTAGATTAGATTACCTTAACAAGTTCCGAATCTCCTAGAGCAATTTCTTGAAATGTGAGGAAATATGGTCACGTTTAATTACGAGGAAGTCAACTATTCTCCATGGATGTTTCTACCGTAAGTAATTGGACACTAACTCCTAGTCAACTTCACTACCAGACAAAGTATGTGACATCTATCTACCCATATTGAAATTATTTTCAAAAATAAATAAGTAAAATAGAAAAAAGGAATTCCATATCACAAAATAACATGTTTATTTTGATTTGAGTAACTAATAATAATTGACTAGCTTTTATAGAAACTTTTATCCTCAGGAAACATATAAGTACAACTAATTTTGAGCTACCAAGGTCCAAGCATAAATACAATTGGAAAAATATTAATGTTCCCACATGCTAATAAATACTATAATGTTATATGTCCAAACAATAATTATATTTCTTTTAGGTTGAATGATTATGCAAGTTATTTAAAACAAATACCCTACGCACGACCGACACAAGTACAATGTCATGGATATCATATCTTCTCATAATTTTAGCTTGCCACAAATAATGAAAAAGAAAGAAAATAGTGAATGATTGAAGATACTTATATACACAACAATTTTTTTTTCCATTTAAAGGGTTAAAATAGATTTAATTATATCACTCGAACTTGTAATTAAAGATTGTAATCCTTTGATTAATATGTATTTTCATTCATTCTGTGCATTATCTTGTATTATAAACTTTAAGATATCCATCAAACTTTTCGTGATATTTTGATGGTGTATACGATGGTGGATTCATAATATTCTTTAAGGAGGTTCAAAATTTTAAGAAGTCTACACACGAACTAATCGAAGGAGATTCGACATTTATTATATACATATAATTTTTTTTATCATATAAAAATAATATAATTTTTTATTAAAGTAGAATTGAATGAACCCCTTGAGTACCATATCGCTCCGCCACTGCATATAGTCTTAAAGGGTCGTTTGACTCAATAAATTGAAACCATTACTAAACACACCATACCTCTTTGTAACAGTTCTATGAAAACAATCTCTCTTCTTTTGAGTCAAAAGTCATCTAAAATAATATTTTTACTTCATAAAAATAGCAAAGTA
>JAOTQJ010000102.1:22839945-22851855 GCA_025642045.1 Solanum sejunctum
TTATGAGTTGGAAAATTCCTTCCTATTCTATTTACCTTGTGATGATTTCAATTGCATGTATGGCTAGAGTTCATAAGGTGGAATAATATTATTGTTATTGCTGCTTTACTCAATGTTGGTTACTGAAGATTTTATAGTAATGTTTCTATTGTAAAATGAAATGAGACACTAACTTTGAGATTGCCAAGCCAAACTTCAAAGTTCAACTCGAGATTTGAGACTCGTCATATTAAATTTTAGATAAAAATATCTATTATTTTTTAAATTTTCTTGCACAAACAAATGTCAAACTTCATACATTCATATATTTGATATTAATTTCTAACCGAACTTTATGTATTACAATTACAACTTAAATGATGATCCAAAATAAAATAAACTTATTTAGAGAAAAAAAATAAACAGATAAAAATAAATAATTCTAATTAACTATTTACAGAAATATTCTTTGTCTTTTCGCTAACTTCTCTCTAAAAAAGAACTCTTGTTTTTCAATCTTTATCTTCTTTTTCTCCTTGCAGATTGTAGAAACATGATTTTTCAACATCTTTTAATTAATTCGTGTGCTTACTTATTTTTTTAAATTTTAAATTTTTTTAATTAAAATTCTGACTCACCATCAATAATAATGTTCATGATACACATGTTCATTCCCCCAAAACACAAAGTACAATTAACTTAAACTGTTTCTTTTGAAAACTCTACTGACCAATACCCCACCCAACCCCAACCCCACGTGCACAAGAACACTATTTTTGTTTTATTCTTATGTTTTTGTCTATTTTGTTGTCTTTGGTTTCTTCCACGTACCTTAAAATTATAAGACAAGACAAAAAGGAATAGTTCTCTTTTATTTTTCTCTGAATTTTTTGTTCAATTGTGCTACTAATAGTATATTTAGGTAAAATTGGACGTACCAAAAAATAAATACAAATTTTAGGCAAAAGTGGGCAAGGGTATCGTATTTTTTTTTATTAGAAGACAAAAGAGTGGACAAAGATTGCCAGCTAATCAAATTTCATTTAAATGTGTTATTAGGTAATGGAATTCTAATTAGTTTATTTAATTGAAAGACGTCCAAGATAATCGAATAATTTGTTTGATAGGGTGTATAAAGATAATGTTAAATAGAATATATTAGTAATGCTTGTATTAATTATGTAAAAATATCTTTTTATGCATTGTTCAGTTTGATGTATTAAAAATAATATACATTTATTTAAAAAGATTCCCTGATTAAATATGACGAAAATGATATACAAAAGAATTGAGGAACAATTGAGTATTTAATCATGCTAATGCACGCCTTAAATGTCCTTTTAGAAAATTGCTCGCATTAATACACAATAGTTATACATAGCATGATAAAATTGTACCAAATAAGATACTACTAATACACCTAATTAGTACTCTCTCCATTTCATATTAAGTGAATTATTGGGTCATTTCACACATATTAAGAAAAAGAAGTAAAGATAAAATTTAATCATATTTTTCCATTTTTACCCCTTTCAAACTTTACACACTCATTTAATGCATCATTTATGTTTCATACAAAATTCAACCTTAAAAACTTAATTAATGAAGGGTAAAATTGAAAAAAAAAATTTAACACATCCCTTGAAAAATAAATAATTCACTTATTTTAAAATATTAAAAATTTTTCAACAATTAATTTAATATAAAACGGAGAAAGTATATGCATTATTTTTGCTAATGGACTGCACTAAACGACTTCTTTGTCTTATATGGTCAAATTGCCTTCAATTAATTTGGTGCTAAACCTAACTAAGTTGGCTAGTTTGTTTTTTTTAGCAAGTATTTCTATAGCTATCATTAAATGATGTGAAAATTGATGGGATTCCTCTACTATTAATAAGAAGCCTTCAATGTACGAAAGAGAGCCCCACACGATGGAAATTCGAAATAGTTTAAATTGTCTTTAGTGATAAATACAGTTTTTTATCTTATATTAACTAAATTTGTGAAGTAATGTATATATATTAAGAAAAATATTTAAATATAAGTTTTATATCATACTTTTTACTATTGTTCTTTGTAAAATTATAAATATATAGTGTAATTTGTTTCGTAGAAAATGTAAAAGTTTAATAAATAAAAGTACAAATATGAAAAAAGTTTCAAATATTTATCTTGAACTTTTAAAAATTCAACTATTTTGAACCTTAAAAAAATTTATAAAATTCAATTAATTTGAGACGAAGAGAGTATAATTTTGCGATAAGGATCTATCTGTAAATTCATTATTTCCATTATAGAGCATAAATTTATGTGAAGAACTCGAAATACAAACTTAGACTGTTCTTTTATTTAAATAATTTTTGGGTGTTTACATCTAAAGTCGAGGGGAATTATCAACATGGCAAAGTTTTTATGACAAGACATAGAGATATTAATTATAAAAATGCTCATATGAGTGATGAAAAATTCAATAAAATAACACAAAACACTAAAAATTCACTAAAAGTGTTACAACGGGTTATCTAAACCTATAATTTAAGAATACAACAAGTCGAATACTAAAATTTTTTAAATGAGTTTTTTTATTTAACCTGGGACTTTCCTATATTTTATGCTTTCCTCGAATTCATCATTCCACATTAAATTTATAAAATTTAAATCATAAATTTACAGTTAGGCCTAAAACCTTCTTCAATATGGTATCAGAGTAGAGCTCGTCTCATCCAATGTTGAGTCTCAAAAAATTGTTCACGCACCAGATGCTAAGCACTAGGCTGAGGGGGGTGTTGAGATATAAAATCTCACATTGATGGTTAATGGAATGAGAGATTTCCTTATAAGATTTAGATAATCCTCCTCTCTTTGAGCTAGCTTTTGGGGTGTGATTTAGATCTAAACTTTTGAGGTGTGAGTTAGACCTAAGATCTTCTTCAACATTTACCTTTAAATATGTGTATCTAGCACTACATAATTATTAAGAAGCTATATTATTCGAAATCTTCAAAAATATTACTAAGTATACGTTAAATTCTTATTTTTAAAAAATTCAATATAAGTGTGATATCAAAATCCATTTATTATCTCTAGAGAGTAACTGGTATTTGCAATATTCAAGGGATGTATTAATTCACAAAACTGAAACGGCAGGCATAAATTGCCCCTGCCTCCCTTCATAGTCAAAAAAAACATTTTTAATTAATTCTCACTATTAAATGACCGTCCCACAATTTTTAAATATTTTTTTTTCTCACTTAGTCCCCACAGAAAATATTTTATTAATTTTTTTCTTTGGTGATAAAACTCAAACATGATATTAACCATCATCATTTTTCTTATTTTTCTCGAATTTTTTTGTCTGTATATGTGATACACGCAGGCCAAATAGTAACTTTATTTTAATTGGTCGGTTGTATAAAAGATTTTTTTTTTCTATTAGAAAAGAAACATTCAAAATCTTTGAATTTTTTTGGTGGCTATATTTGCAAAAACTAGTCAACGAAAATATTTTTTTTCCTCTAAGCCGACCGTATATTATAAAGAGATAAAAACAAAGAAAACATTTTTAATTTTTTCTTCTACTTATAAAAAGCCAAGCAACATCAACACATATTGAATCCCTCAACAATCCCTCAAATAAATTCAAAGAAGAAAAAACATATACTTCAGACTTTAGAGTGTTGTTATTGTTAGTGTTTTTTTTTTTCAAATTTCATCTATCAATACTGTAGTTCAACATATCTTTTTCGTTTTTTGTTAAGAATGTTGAGTCCTTTGATAGACGATAAAGAAAATGGTTATATTTCAAGACCGAAAAATCATGTAACCCTAGTAATTTCAGAAGCAAAATGCATAGGAAATATTGCATTTCCAATGATATTTACAGGCTTAATTCTTTATTCACGTTCAATTATTTCCATGATTTTTCTTGGCCATTTAGGGGAACTTTCTTTAGCTGGTGGTTCACTTGCAATTGGATTTGCAAATATAACTGGTTATTCGATTCTTTCAGGTTTAGCCATGGGAATGGAACCAATTTGTGGACAAGCTTTTGGTGCTAAAAGATACAAGATTTTAGGTCTTACATTACAGAGAACAATTCTTTTGCTACTTTTAACCTCAATTCCCATTTCAATTTTGTGGCTATATATGCAAAAACTCTTGATATTTTGTGGCCAGGATCATGAAATTGCAAAAATGGCACAAAATTACATTATTTTTTCACTCCCTGACCTTTTTATTCAGTCACTTTTACACCCCTTAAGAATTTATCTTCGTTCACAATCCATCACACTGCCTCTAACTTATTGTGCTATTTTTGCAATTATTCTTCATATCCCAATTAATTATTTCTTAATCAAAATTCTTAATCTTGGGATTAAGGGTGTTGCCTTAAGTGGGGTTTGGACAAATTTCAATCTTGTAGGGTCACTAATTATTTATGTTATATTTTCTAAGATTTACAAGAAAACTTGGAGAGGGATTTCTTTAGAGTGTTTTAAGGGATGGAAATCACTTCTTAATTTAGCAATTCCAAGTTGTATTAGTGTTTGTTTAGAGTGGTGGTGGTATGAAATTATGATTTTATTATGTGGGATTTTAATTAATCCTCAATCAACAATTGCATCAATGGGGATTTTAATCCAAACAACATCTTTGATATACATTTTTCCATCTTCATTAAGCTTTGGTGTATCAACAAGAGTTGGAAATGAATTAGGCGCTAATCGCCCTAATCGCGCTAAATTAGCAGCCATAATTGGATTATCTATAAGTTTTATTCTGGGAATATCAGCATTATTTTTTGCTATCATGGTACGGAATATCTGGGCGAGAATGTTCACTCAAGACCAAGAAATTATGAAATTAACCACGATGATTTTGCCTATTTTAGGACTATGTGAACTTGGAAACTGTCCCCAGACAACATGTTGTGGCGTGTTAAGAGGAACAGCTAGGCCGAAATTAGGTGCTAACATTAATTTAGGATGTTTTTATCTTGTTGGAATGCCAATTGCTATTTGGTTAGGATTTTTTATGGGATTTGATTTTAAAGGATTATGGCTTGGATTATTAGGTGCACAAGGTTCATGTGCTTTGACTATGATGCTAATTATATTGATTAAGACTAATTGGGAAGATCAAGCAAGAAGAGCAAAGGAACTTACTGAGATTATCAATTGTGATTATGATAATGATCAAGATGATCAAAACACAGAGGATTATTTGGAATCATCGGATTATCAGAAGTTAGAAAATTCAGATGTTTGATTATATTTTATTTTTTTCTTTCAATTCTTGTGGACTATTTATTCTTTTTTTAATTTTTTTTTGTACACTAGTGGATATTATAGTAGTTCTTGAAATGTAATTTAGCACGTCGAAATTCCTTTTTCCGTTTCTTTTTCTTTTGTGACATATTTCTTCTCTTCACTTTTACTTGTCATTGTTTCGCTTTTTGAAGTCAACTTGACTAAACTTTAAAATTAAATTAAAGTAGCTATATTTAATATTTAAAATCTAAAATTTAGATGGTTGAAAACTATACGAAAAATGTTATAAGTTGCAATCCTTCTCATATTAATATGATGGAAAAATACAACTTAAAATATTAGTCAAAGTTTATATAGTTTGATATCAATAAGTGAAATAGTGACAAATAAAAATAAACGAAGGGAGTAATAATTAATTAATGAAAGTCAACATTATTTTGTGACATTGATTTAGTGTTTATAGATTTTGCAAAATTTGTCAGCATGCTTTGTGCTTTGCTTTTGTTGTCTTTCAAACACAAATATTTGACTTTAAAAAAGGCAACTATTTATTTTTATGATAATAACAAATAATGTTCAAATTAATTTATGCATGAATTTTTAAATTAAACTTATATTTTTTAAAGCTCTCACAAATTAATTAAACGTAAGCCGGCATTATTTATGCCTTTGTATCTGTCTATAGATTGTGCAAAATTTTCAGCATGCTTTGAAACAAAAATATTTGACTTTTAAAGTCAATTAATTTTTTTCTTTTTAAAATCATTAAATAAGATATTAAAGCAAGACTCGACAAAACAGATTAAAGTATTATAGTACATTTTTTTTTTATAAATATATGCAAACATGTTAGTGAATACAAGATGCATATCTTTTATATAAATTTTAATTATTTAATCATAAGTATATGATATATATCTTTAATTAATTAATAATTTTTAAAATTAAATTATTAATTTATTATTTAATATCGAGTACAAATAAATTTTTTATCGTAAATAGATCAGCCCACCATTATAGGATGGGTGAAGACTGTTCAATCTTTGCAACCGCCGGCAATACATTGAATCTTTGAACATAGTTTGGAATTTACTGAGGAGGTTTTATTTGAAGAAAGAAAACGTATACATCTCTGAAACTTAAAGGATGGCAATGGGCGGGCTAGACTCAACCCGCAAGTTTTTTAATTCGTCTTGTTTCACCTTACATAATAATATTTTTATTTTAATTCGCACCGTTTCGTCATGCTCCTTATGAATCCGTTTGCATAAATTCGTTTGGCTTAAATTTTTATTTTTTTTATTTTTTAATTAAATTTAATATAAAAAATTAAAGATTCGTAATTTTTTTTAAAAAAATTCGCTAATTAGCATCTCAATTATTAATTAACTATTTTTAGTTGACATTTCAATATTTTTTAATCGTTAACTAAAAACTTCTATTTAATATTTCAACAATTAACAATTTATCGGACATGTCTAGTTAAAAATTTAGAAAAAAATAAAATTTAAGTAAATCTTTAATATAAAAAGTTCATATATTTGATTTTTACTAATTACAAAATTTAATTTTCTTTAAATTCCTATTTGGTTCTTTAAACTCGCAAACGTCCCTCCCCCTCCCCACACCCTCATTAATTTTAAAAGTAGTTCCTTCAACCCATTCCGTACCCGTTCCGCCCCATATAACTTTAAACTCACCTCGTTCCGCCCCATTACCATCTTTACGGTAAGAAACTGCATCAAATCAATAAATACCTGATATGTTTTAGGTATATAACATTATCATTTAACATTTAAATTTGTTATTTGATAATTTCAAATAGACATGACTATTATTGAGCTTTGAAAATTAGCTCATTGGGAAAAAAATTATGAACATTATACCACTACTATTGACATTTTAGTCCATTTTTTTTTCGTCCATGTTAGATCCACTTGTCCCCTTGATATTTTTGTTTTATTTTTCTAATGTATTAGATAAGACCTATTAATTTCTCCTGGCATAATTGAACTCGATACAAACATCGATATCAGATATTAAATGAGAAATTAAAAAAAAAGATTTGATGGTTTCAATTTTTATTTACTAGATGATATATACTAATTATTTCTAGGATGCGATCATACCAGCACGAACGCACCGGATCCCATCAGAACTCTGAAGTTCATACTGAAGGTTCCGGTTCGAGTCCGGGCCACGCCATTTATCTTCTCATTCATGAAGTAGCAGTTAGTCAATGCAACTTTCGACGCTCCTCATGGGTCATCTGGAAACAACCGCTTTATGTTTCTAAACATAGGGGTTAGGCTGCGTACATCCGACCCCCCCTCACCCCGCAATGAGCGGGAGCCTTTTGAGGCACCGGGGTATGTTGTTGTTGTTGTTGATATACTAATTATTTCTCTTTTTGAAGAAAGACATCGTGTACAACAATGCACAAATTATAAAAGAGATATTTAGTGATAATAGATTTTCTTTTAACAATGATTTATTGGCTAGCGACAACTGAATTATGCCTTTACATCCAGAGTCTAATATTTAGTAGAAACAGAAAGTAGAGGCATTATAATTAAGTATAATTTACATAAATCATATAGTATAAAGAGTCAATTATTGTTTTTTCCTATTTTTTTTTTAATTTATAGAAATCTCTTTAAAAATAGAGTAATTCAGACACATTTATTCAGTAATTCAGATAAATTAATTTAATTACGGATACAAAAATTAGAATTTTTATGTATCAACGAGTAACATTTAAAACATGATACATTAAACATAGAGATAATTTAAGAATCAAATATCCAGATTACGAATTACTATATCTGGATAAAAAAGAAGAGATTTTTGAAAATTTTAAAAATGAATGAAAAATAATGAAAAATATGATCAACAAAGTGTAATTTGGTAATATTTCCATAACAAAATTTTCATAAATATCATACAATATAATTTGTCTATGGTTACCTCAGTAATGGGCCCAGAAATCTTGCAAGACCAGCCCATTTTAGGAGGAAGCCCGTTGGAGTCGCAAACCAGACCACTAAGATGCTGTTGGGCCTTGCAGAGGGGTTCAGATCCATCTTTCTACCACATTTCACTTGCATTATTTTACGAGATATGATTTGCTAAAATGAAAAATATTAGATATGTTATTATGAGTTGTAATATAAGATAATAAAATTACAAGTTCTAGCAATTACGAATTTTAATAATTTAATTACAAATTATAACAGATATATATATTATACCTATTTCATACTAATTACATACTCAAATCTGTTATGGTATATATTTGAGTATGTAATTGATATGGATTAGGTATGACGTATCTACGCTGGTATTTGTTCACCATGTGAGGATTTACTGAGAGTAAAACTTTACGCCTTTTAAAATTTTAAAGATGAGAGTTCTATCACAAAATTACCAATTTAATTCTTAACAAATAATATTTTAAATATGTTAATTAAATAAATTTCATTGAGGGCAATATGATGTAGGAAGGTGTTAAAGTAGGTCACCTAAGACACACTCTAAAAGCTAGCTCAAAGGGAGGAGGATTGTCTAAACCTTATAAGGAGACACCACCAATGTGAGACTCTATGTCTCAACACCCCCTCGTGCTCAGATGATAAAATGTGGGACTTATGTCTCAACACCCCGTCATGCCCAGTGCTTAGCATCTGGTGCGTTGATAATTTTTCGTGGGCCCAACATGAGACGGGCGTTGCTCTGATACCATGTTAAAGTAGGTCTTAGGTCTAACTTACACCCCAAAAGTTAGTTCAAAGAGAGGAGGATTGTCTAAACCTTATAAGGAGACCACTCATCCCATTAACCACTAATGTGGGACTTCGTGTCTCAACAGAAGGATATCTCCCATTGAAAAATCCAATATTATGGATGGTTTGAAAAAATTATATCAATGTAGCAATTATTTGAATTAATTTTTGTTTTATTATTACTAAAAAAATCCAAATTAATCATGCAATAAGATTAGGCAAATCTTTTATAAATCAGAAAATGTCAAGGTAGGAGGTGTGCATTTCACAACAGTTTCGTTTTTTGTTTGATTAAATAAAAACAAATCTTATGATTTGTTGTTTTAGTCAAAATATAACCCCACTTACCTAGAACAATCATACTTAAATTACTAACAAAGATTTTTTTGAAAAAATATATATTATATGCTTGAAGAAACGTTTAAAATTTTGAAAACCAACATATTTTAGAGAAAATTGTGTGGAGATTTTGATAGCTAATTTCATTAATTAAATGTATTTATGATTGTCTATGATTATAGAAATTGGAAGCATGCATGAATGTTGCACACACTTCCAAGAATATAATATTGCCCCACATATTAGGTAGTAAATTATTTACATTGTTTTTCAAGTAGATAATATATAGAATAAATTATATTTTTTTGTTGTACATATTTGTAAGTTTCTTTGAAGGCAGGAAATTATTAATTATGAGTCCATAGGGCAACCATATTTCATGAAAAAAATCCCTAGGGTTAAAAAATTTATGCTTAAAAGTTGATAGTCTATTATAAGTATGATGTGATTTCATTTAATTTGGTATACATTGTGATAATTATAGGCTAAAAAAGTCTTAAAATTTTCATTGCCATGGTATCGTTTAAAATATTAATATAGGAAGATACACAATTCGATTGTCATAGAGAATCATCTTTTATTTGATATCAATTCATATTCTGAAATGAATAATAAAAATTCTAGAATATTCTTTGATTGTATTTTTTAATGAATCGTAACCTGACATAAAATGAAAAGCACTTCTTTGATTGTATCCTTTAACGGATCGTAATCTGACACTGATCATAATTTTAAAAATAATAAAAATTCTATAATCTTATTTTATTATGTTCCTAGACTGATGAATTGGATTGTCTTTTAACCTTCATTTGATTCAATTGGTTGTCATAATTTTTATGTCCTTTTACAATTTAAACAAAACAATTATAATTTTACAAATATCTATTGTCTTTTATTTGCAAATTTCCTATATTTTATTTATGAAAAAAAATTGTGTACCAAAAAAAAACCATTGAAAAATTGTACTTTTCACCTTATGAAAATATTCCTAACAAATAGGATAGGAGTTTTGGGTATGGCAATAATTTCACATATGTGCATTTGTTGTAAAAATAATTGTAAGATATATAGACAAAAGAATGTTCTTTTATTCTCTGTGCTTCAAGGTCCCATCTAGTGTGAGATGTCTCTTCTTATTATAAGTAGAATATATTCTCTCTTTTTTCCCCTGAGAATATAATACCTATAGCTTTGTGGGAAATTCCATTAGTGATAGAGCCTCCACTCAACTTTTATGGCCTCCACTTTGTGATGGTTTTGATGTTCAGAATTCGATATTTGTATTGAAATTTAATTAAATTTAAATTTATATTAGAAAGTCTCATATATATTGGGGATAACAACAATAACAATAATAACAATCCAGTGATATCCCACAAGTGGGATTAGGGAGGGTAAATTGTACGCAGACCTTATCGCTACCTCATAAAAGTAGTGAGGATGTTTCCTAAAACCCTCAACTCAAAATCCATAGGCAGAAAGACTAGATATGACAAAATGAAATGTAAGGTAAGGAAACAACGGGTACGACTAACAATGAATAACACATGACAGTAAGTAATAATGATAAAACTAACACATATACACCAGATAATGCAAAGAAAAGGAACAATAATAGTAAAAATAATACAAATGCTAATAATAATAAGAAGAAGATGACGAAGGAGAAGTAGAAGAAGAAGAACTTAGCCTTCTACTGTAATTTGTGACCTCAATTTCTTTTTATCTAAAGTCATGTCCTCAGAGATCTGTTCGGGATTAATTTTTCATGTCAATTCTTTGCTTTTATCATATTCATATGAAGAATGTGGACTTGCAATTGAATACCAAATTTGTCTCACTTTTCATGAGATAGGGGAATAAACTAGAGAGGAATGACTTGTACCACTTCTCCTTTCTTTAGTTTGAAGCCAATTTAGAAGAATCATATTTTGGATATGCCAAAGAATATGAGTTTCCTCAACTTTTAAATGATAACAAGAATTTAAAATTACATAAAAAAAATACTTTAATGATTAAAAGAAATAATAAACAAAATAAAGCCAAGAATTCATACCATTTTAGTTCACCATTCATGGTTCCTCATTTGTTGGGGCAAAGCATTTTAATAATTATATGATTGTAGATATTCTTCTAATTATTATCACAGTGCTTTGTCCTTGATGTTTAGTTTATATTATTTCGTTGGAATTTTAGGATTTTGATTCCTTTAAACAAAAAAAAAAAAAGAAAAATCATTTGTTAATTTATGATTATATGTAACCTATTAAGGCAATACCTTCAAACAAAAAATTATCTATGTATATTTAATTAAGGGAAATTACATATATAGATAGATAGATAGAGATATATTTTTTTTAAAAAATATATATATTTACCATTTATAGCAATATAATTTTAATACATACATAATTCTCTGTTTAATACATAATGCAGATTTTTTACCAAAATAAGTTTTTTATTGCATACAAAATTACTTTTATACATAGTGTAATTCATTTATATTACATACATAATTTATTTTTAATATATAGTGC
>JAOTQJ010000102.1:22855965-22873177 GCA_025642045.1 Solanum sejunctum
ATGAGAATAAAATATATGAAGACCTTATCGAAATGGTGAAGCCAGCATTTTTGTAAGGGTGTTCATACTTTTAGAATATGGGTGAGTGATTTTTGTATCAAAGAGTGTTCAACAATTGATATATATCAAAATATCTATATTTAACCTATATATTTGAAAAAAAATTCTAATGAAAGGTGTTCATCTGACCAAATGTAGTTCCGCTCCTGCCTTATCACTACCTCATGGAGATAGAAAGACTGTTTCTGAAAGATCTCATCTCAAAAATATCATCTCAAAAACAAAAAATACTAAATATGAAACAAAATAATTATGATGAAAAATAAATGATAATCTATAAAGATAATAAAAGTAACTGAGAGATTGAAATTGATGTATACCTGCATTCTTCGCTGTGATTTGAGATCACCATCAGCAGTAATTCCATCCAACTTAATCAATTGTGTCATTAACAATTCAATTAAACTTAATAGCAAAGTCTCTGTTACTTTTTTGCCACCATAAATGTCCATTTCAACATTGGCAACCTAAATCATAAACAAAATGATCAATATCCCTTGACATGAAAAATAAGATTTTTTTTGTAACAACAAAATATCGGATAAACTATACTCAAAACTTATCACTATCTATTAGAGAGACTGTTTCTGAAAAATCAATTATTTTTTTTTTATGATTTAGGAATAGAATTCTTGTTACCTGTTTAGCAAGCTTATCAATTTCAAGTCTAATTGATGTGATTTCCTTTGATGCATTCTCCATTTTTGCATTTCTTCTTGATTCAAGATACCTTTTTTCTCTACTTATTTCATCCTCAATTAGTACAAGTTTTGATCCATCTTTTAAACCAGCAACATCAAGAAAACCTCTTGAATCTCTTTCTTTCTCCTTGTAAAATATTTTCTGATCTTCAGTATGTAATCCAGTTGGTCCTGCTAGCATTTTCTTCAACTCCCCTGTAAAATTCAAGATTCCTCATTTTATGACAACTCTTTTGAGAACAACAATAACATATCCAGTCGAATCTTGCAAGTTGAGTTGAGTGTAAAATGTACAGACTTTATCACTACCTAATAACATACCCAATCGAATCCCGTAAGTGGATCTGACGAGAGTAAAATGTACAGACAGGATGACAACCCTTTTGAGAGATGAATGAAAACAAAACTCATGCCATTCCATTTCAAGATTCCTCATTTTATGAACACCCTTTTGAGAAATAAAGGAAAATGCAAAAAAAAAAAAAAGTATGAATTCATCAATTTCATTTCAAGATTCCTCATTTTATGACACGGTTGATTTCTCAGATGATCACTCAACTAATTCTCTGACAATCTTTTTTTTTTTCTTGATTCCAATTTGCTTCTAATAACAATTTGCTAAATGATCATTTCAGAAATCAACTTTTTCTTATAACAGCCCTTTTGAGACATGACTGTAAAAAAAAATTGCATAACAACAACACGCAGTGAGATTTCACAGGTAGGGTTCGAGAAATAAAACGTATGCAGAGCTTATCACAATCTCGTAGAGATAAAAGACGACTGCCAAAAGACCCAAAAATTGCATAATAACAAAGTATGAAATTATCAAAATTACCAAAAGTTGCTTGTGAACTAATTTTGACTTCATGATAAGATGAACCATATTTGACTTTGAGTGTAATTATTGGAACAACAATTGAACTTTGATTTGAATCAGAACTTCTCTTTTGTACCAACATTCCTCCTGGCCTCATCTCCCATCCTGAAGATGAAAGTCCATTTCCATTTGGCTTTTTAGTCTTCATTCTCAACAACTCTTTGCTCATATTGACAAAAATTGAACCCAATTTATGATGACAACTTTCCTACACTATCAAGAAATGTGAAAAAGCTGATTCAAAAACAAAAATTGTTCCTTTAACTGCTTGTCTGCTAAGCTAAGAACAACCCCATGAATGAAGAAAAAAGATTCTGACCCACAAATGTCAGAAACACAACAAGAATAACAACAATGTTAGGTTCCTATGACATAAAATTATTGGTTTAAATTGTTAATGACTTTAGTAGGCTTTTTATCTTTGTGCTTAATGAGTCAAAAGGAGAAACAAAAGAAACTTCAGGGACTTTTCAGAAATAATATCATAATAATTATAATGATTTTATTGAAACTTAAAATGTGGAAGTGATAAGAAGAATGAATGGCTATTGGGTGGGTGAGGAGAAGGGAATATATGGGTGTTAGGATATGAAATTTTTAATTTAAATAATCCAATATATTAATTTGATTTTTTAAATAAAAAGAGAGAACATCGTTTTCTTTTTGTCTTTTGGTTATTTGTAAATTTGCTTTATATGATTATTAATTAAATAAAAAATTATTTTATGTATCAATCCTTACATCTTCGACAACTGGTGAAGTGATAGCTAATTTTGGTATGTTGGGGGATATCATTATTGCCGAACCCAATGACTACATTATCTATAAGTTAGTACGATAGAATTTGCGTATATTTTTTCTTCCTTAAATGTCACTTGTGGAACTTTACTGAGTTTATTTATAAAATTTTGATTTTCGTATGTCATATGATTAAACATATTTAATTTTTAATTAATTATAATGTATGCATCTTATCTTTAACATGTAACGATATGTCATATTTTGACTATCTTTAAAATTATACTGATTTCAAATATCGAATAACAATACTAGTTTAATATAACATGTTGATAATTAAATAGTATAATAATTAATAATTTTGATAAATATGTGCTTAGTCACATATTACAAAGATTAAAAACTAGAACTTATTTGAATGACCAAAAGTAGTATTAACCCAAATAAGAATTGAAAGACCCTTTTTTCCAAAAGAATTATGGGTTTGGTGGTGTAAGATTAAGTTTATTCTCTATGGGGGAAAAAGAAAGGTGGATTTGATTTTTATTTAAACTATATATAAAAAGATTGATATCTTAGTGTCCATATTTAAAATATGTTAATTAATTATAATAATTGGGGTCAAAATGCCAACTGTTATATTTTTATTTGTTTTCTTTTTCTTGGAAAGGGACTTGACAAGAATAGTTTTGGCTTTTGATAGTGATTGATTCTTTGCTTGTTCAAATTATCATTATCCATGTAATTTGTTCTTCATTTATATACACCCAAAATTAATAGAGTACTATTTTTGTCATGTTTTGTAGGTAATAATTTCGAAAATAATCGTATTATGTTTTTAAATATAGGGATTAGATTGCGTATATCTGACCTTCCTTTATCCCGCAATGGAGGAGAGTCTTTGAGACATTGGAGTAATGTTATTTTGTAGGCAATAATTCTAATTTAATATTATAGTTAACTCACTCAAACTTGTGATTAGGATGAGATTTTGATATTCGATTTCGTATCTGTAACGTTTGATTGTGATAATTCAGTAATTGATAATTAAAAGTACAACAACAACAACATATTCCAGTGCCTCAAAAGGCTCCCGCTCATTGCGGGGTGAGAGGGGATCGAATATACGCAGCCTAACCTCTATATTTAAAAACATAAAATGGTTGTTTCCAGATGACTCATGAAGTGTGTCGAAAGTTGCATTTACTAACTGCTACTTCACAAATGAAAAAGTGCAAATAGTTTAAAGAGATATTTTGCTTTATTTCATCATACTCTAAGACTAAAAAATAGTCAATCAAACTGCAATATTGATAAATTCTGATATTATTTGATGTGACTACCCTACTTGTAATTGCCTAAGCTATTCAATAATAATCTTTTGCATAACCATGAATAATTTGTTACCAATTAGTAAATTTTTTGAATAAACTTTGCTATCAGTCACATGATTGAAGTAAAAAATTATCTACAAGAATCAAAAGTCTAAAAAAAAGAATTGTAAAGATTTTCTCTCTTCTTCTTTTTTTTTTTTTTTTGGTTTTTTGTTTTTTGGGCAATCTATACAATATTGTAGTTTTTTCTAGAACAAATAAATATTTTTCTATTCCAAGATTAAATATAAATTTGATCCACTTGGTGGATTTGTTGGAAAAAGGAAAAAAGAGTAGACCAATAGTAAGGGAAGCAATCCCTTGAAGCAATAGTAAATAGTCAAAAAGATTTTAGTTTCAAACCCTTTTTTCTCCTACAAGCATGCAATAAAAGGAATTATTAATCTTTTGCACAACTAGTAAGTTAGTAGGTTTAAAGCGTTAATCAGATGTCTTAGGTTCAAATGAAGTTATTTTTATGAAATAGTGTATTACTTTTTAATGTAAAACTTTTTTGTACGAATTTACATTTACTCAGCTTTATTGAGTATCGAGAAAAGAAAAAGTGATGAATCAAAAAGGATGATTAGAAAGAGTGCAAAGCAAAATTAGAAAAATGGTTATGATAATTGAACTTATAGATGCCATCTTTTTTGGTTCATTGCTCTCTTAGATTCAATTATTATTCCTTTCTTACTTCTAATAATTTATTCCATAACAATTTTGTGTTTTTTACTACTTCTAACAAAATTTCTTGGGGTTTTATAAGAAACAACTTGTTATTTGATTAATGCAAAATAAATGTTTAAAATAAGTTGGTCTTGAAGCATCAACAAAGCCAAAAAAAAAAACAAGCAAGATGATGTCTTTTTATTTATTTAAACATTGGTAAGAGCATTATTCAGTAATATGTCGATAAAAAATGATAGGTACTTGATAGAACAGTCAAAATTAGTACAGTTTGACCCCAACGCTACTATTATGAAAAAATAGAGTCTTGAAATCTTTTTTCGCAATAAAATATGGAGTATTTCTTGAAAATAACATTTATCCAAACACATTTCTTTGTTCATAATTATTTATTTTTTTGAAAACAATTGTAGACATTTGTCTGAACTGGGGAAGATTCATATGAACCAAGAAATGTTGAAGCAAAATAATAATTGAGGACCCAAAATTTGAGCACAAGAAAAAAGAAAAAATTAACTAATAGGGGTCCATATCCCCTTCTATTCACAAAAAGCCAAATGAAAAAAGAAACAAAAATGGCCAGCTCTCTTGGGCCATTTAGTCCTTTGAAAAATCTTCATCCAATCAGATGTTACTGAAACACTTTGTATAACGAATTATAGAATTGATGGGTATGAATTGTATAATAAAATATACAAATGATATATAAAAATTGTGAATTGTATAGTGAATTATTCAAACATATATAAATGTTGCGTGAATTACCTGAATTATAATTGTGAAGAATAATTAAGATATTTTTGAATGATTATATGTGAAAATTCCTCTTGAAAATTCTTCATCCTCTGAATTTATAATTTTCAACTTATAATATAAATGTATACATAAAAGTTAACTATAACTTCAACCAATATTAAACATGAACCTATTATTTTAACATTGCGCAACAAATTTAATCTTCAAATATCGCTTGGTTAAATTTAAATTCTGAATCCGTGTTGGCTTAGTTTGCCTATCTAGTGAGTTTGTTATTAGTCAATTTCAGAAGGGGTACACATCACTTTGTTTGAGCAAAAAACATAGCAAGTGAACTGCTTAGTCAAGTACCCATCTTCATAGTGCCTACATAAATGTCTTGTTCCTTTTTCCAGGTGTCATGCAGCCATTGGTCGAAATAATAATAAGTTTTTAAAAAAATAACAACCAAATTATGACATGTCTTTTGTCAAGCATAACTGTATTTTTTGTCCGAGCCTGATGAATTAGTGTGTGATAATTATCACTTGTATGTTTGTCATATTGTGTGACATTTCATGTCATTCTTGGTAACATTTGATTGGACAAATTCCCAAACACAAGAATGTATATGTGTGCATGTTATTACCAACATGTCACAATTTTGTGGTTTGTACAATAAATGTTTGCTCGATATTAACATCACAACAAGACTTATATGAGACCAAATTTATTCTTGAAGATGGTTCTACTTTGTGTTTTTAACCATCCATTATTCAAGGCCTCGTAAAGACAGGCTCTACTTTAGTGAAAAGATATAGTACTTATTAATAAGCGTCTGATTGCCTTTTTATCATAGTCTACATGCTTCCATCTAAATGATCAATCTTACCATCAAGTTATGTCACTTGAATTCTCCATCCAAAACAAATTGGTATGAGTTATAGAACGAAATAGGAATAGGCCCCTCCATGACATCAGGTAACAAGGGGGAATTGGGCGAGTTTAGCAATGGGACGGATTCGTTTAGCTCATTTCATAGTATTCATCACAAATATAATTGACTTGTTTTATGCTGGTTGTCAGCCTACCGCACGCTTCCTCCTCTACCTGAGCTTGAGAGCAAGCTCATACATGAGACCTAAACAAAATCCAGTAGCGATTAGTTCGGATCTTGCACGGAGTAGATCACTATTAAGTAGAGCTAAATGCTACTCAATGAAAAATTATGAATTTTCAAGACTTAAATTTAAAACTTCATCATCTTATATATGTTACTTTTATCGTATTTACATACTATCATTTGCTTTTCATTATCAGTCGTTTTTCTTTTCTCCTTTCTTTTCCGCTCTTTTTTTCATTTCTAGTATTTTCTGCTCATGGGGCTTTGATTTTTTAAACAAGGGTTTTGTGAAAACAACCTCTCTATCTCTATAAGGTAATAATAAGTTTTGCGTACATTTTACCCTGTCCAGACCCTATTTGTGAAATTCCACTGAATATATTGTTGAATTTGAAACTTTAATTGAAGGTAAAGAGATTCTGACTGTCTCACCACACCCTGATTGGTGAGAAACAAATCTTAAACTATGCTATCTTTGAGGCTGTGATCAAAATCTACAGTATGGCATAGACATAATAAGTGGGGACTACAAAGTGGTGGCATAAGAATGACATGCCCAAATCCAAAGGGAAAAATAGTTCCAAGAGAAGAATACATTTTAAAAAAAGGAAAACTACTGTTTAGGCCTTTTCAAGCCTTATCTTTGAAGCAGCAGTCCATGTTTCCAATAAGGATTATCAAAGAGAAGTGGGGCTAAAGCCAGTTCATTTTCTCTACAGTTTGAAGATAACAAATAGAGGAAGAAATAATGCATGATATTTCACAACTTCTAGTTTGAATCTTTATATAGTTTCACTCACACAAAAAGCTGTTATAAGGGTGGTCCAGGATAACATGCCTTATTGGCACTTTCATCAAAGAAATGGCCACAAAGTCAAGAATCCAGCTGCATTAATACATTATTAAAATAACACAACTCAAGCAACTTACTGGAGCTTTAGGTCCTACAATGCTCCACTCATCAATGGTATTGAAAGAGATTATGTAGTACATGAAATATGTCAAAGTTGATGAAATCACTAGAGGCGTTTTGAACAGTACCAACAAGGGTTGTGGTCGGATGAATTGGACCCTTTCATCTTTAACTAGAGGGCCTCGGGTTCGACCTCTGGTATGGAAAAAATCATGTTAGCAAGCACTTCCCCCTTAAGTAGACCTTACGTAGCGCAAATCCAAAGGGGCATAGTTTTACTTTCCACAGATCCTATCTAAGCACCTGATCTTGCCTGAAGATCTTTTTCCTATCCAGAGTCTATCAGACAATAGTTAAAGATTCAGCACTACAAACACTGCAGGCTGCAAGCAGGGTTTGAATCTGAATTCCGAAAAGAACAGAACAGGCAATTACCATAGAAAAAATGTGAATAACGTCAACATATTTCAGCATGAAATTTCAAATTGAAAACTGCAGAAACTAGTGGAGTCTCGGGAGGGTAGGATGTATGCACACATATTCCAATAGACCCTCGGCTCAAAAGAAGTGTAATCAAAGATAAATAACGACAGCAAAGAGTAAGATAAACAAAGCAATTGAAAAAACATGCAGTAGTAACAATTGAAGAATAAGATACTATGTGAATACCAGATAACATAACACTACTAATAAAGAAGAAGATGAGAGAAGACGACTAGCTCCATGATACTCCCTTGGAGAAGTACTACAACAAATTATGACCTATCACCCTTCTACCCTAATTCTCGATCTATAAACCTTCCTCTCTCGAGTCATGCCCCCAGTAAAACTAAAGATGTTTGATGTCCTATCTAATCACCTCTGCCCAGTTCTTCTTTGGTCTGACTCTACCTCACCTAAAGCCTGCTATAGCCAAACTGCAGATCACTGTCCAACATGTCCTGTATAGCTTGTGTTTACCAGTGAACATTTGTCATAGGTTACAGTAAATCAGTTCATGATATCCAGTCAGCTAGCTAAGAGATGTCACATTTTGTAGGGAATATCACAGAAAAAAGAGGTACCATAGCATCCTTTTCTGTCTATTCCCTACTGCTTCAACCCCACACCCTCATGCTGCAAGAAAAGGAAACAGGGGCAAAGAGTATGTTGCTTCTTTTTCTTTTGGGCTAAATAGTAGCATTCTTCTTTCTTGTAAAGCCTTTCCAGAAAAAGTGAACAAACCACCCACAAAAATTGGCTATAAACATTGAATGCAAGAACAGAACTTTGATTAGATAGTAGCAGAAACAATCATTTATCGATTCTTGTGGCCAAGATTTTTCCCAATAATTATGCAGTTGGCTACATGACTTTCAGTGGCCAATTAATGAGGGAAAATGCTACTTTTCCTATTCTGCTCAAACTAAGTGCTATCCAGCCATCGGAACAGAATACATCGAATCTAAGCAACAATCTCAAGAAACTGACTTGGATTCACTCGGCTTTCCTAGCTTTAGACGTTGCAGGTCTTGGAGGCTTAATCACTTTACCAAGCAGGATGAGTACAATTGGTATAATAGTTCCAACATAGTATACACTTCCGTAAGCAGTAAGAGTTTCATGCAGACTTAATACCTGTAACACATGAAGGAAAACTATGATCAGCGTCTGTCGAAGACAATTGACTATAGAGTAAACATCTTCCAATAAATATGTACTAACCATGAACCCAACAGCGGAGTAGTTTAGAACCAGTAGCGTGTATGCAAAATTCATTGCTACCAGTATCTTCTCGAAAACAGTACCTTTTGCAGCTTGTTGCCATCTATAAATGACTGCTCATATACAAAAACAAGATTCGGTAAAGAAAATCAAAGTTAAATGTGTCTGATCGAGTAGGTATGCCAGTTAAATACCTCTTGATCCAGCAATCATCAAAGCGGACTGTACAAAGAATATGAGGTACCCAGGATATAATCCCTATAATGCAACAGAGCAAAGTACACCATTAGTTAGACAGCGAGACAAACTAGTGGACGATAAGCAGAGGGTGCATGACAAAAAAAAACACATCAGATGAGCATAAGTTATTTTACCCAAATTAAAGCCAGATCATAATTAAACCTGTAGATAAAGATGAAAATTCAAAATGTCCATCAATTAGCATGGTGTATAAGAAAAAGCGTTCAGAAGTCAGGTACTGATGGATTAACAGAGGTGCATGGTTTGGCCAAGACACCACCACTGTCAAAGATCTTATAATGGGTGGTGGTGAGACTCAAAACTCAGGGCCTCCATCTGCTCCAACCCAAAAAAACTAGTTCATGAGGTACAAGCAATATGTATAAGGCCCGGAAACGAATTCATCGCCATATGCTGACCGGCAATTACTAGCGATATTCCGACTTCAAGGATAGTCCAAGATCATAAAAAGAGAAACAACTCACCCCTTGACCAATTTGAGATGAAATATAGATATGTATTGATTTATATGAGGAACTGCTATGTCCACAGGATCTAAGTCATTCATGGTATTGCTTTGACACGAACAAAGTTAGACTTGCTAACAATCCAGTGGGTTTAGCTGTAGCTGATGCAACTTAACTAAAGGCATTAGATTTTCCTCGTCGTTTCTCAAAGGTAGGCCACTGAAAGAAGTGGGAAGATCTTAGTTTCTAAGGGGTTAGATTAGACCAACCAATTTTCTCACATTAAATTCCTGCTGGAGTAACAACACTTTGCCTAGAAACAACAGGATAGATCAGAACACTGGAAATAAAGAGGAAAAAGGAGATTCCACCAGTCATGAGGTAATCAATCTGGTTAAATAAGATCATGGTGGATTCTGATACAGTTCAGAAGCATCATAATTGCAGGGAGATGTCGAAGAAGGAGATCCTCTTATTCTTAGAGTGTACAAAGGACAGTATTTAACATCTAAAATATCGAGGCCAGAGAATAGAAAGAATATAATGAAAAAAATTGAGATTGCTCTTAATAAATAAAAGAATCAACATTTTCAATTAGCATGCTCTACGGTGCTAGAGTATCCACTTACATGCCAAACAGCACTGACAGTTTGGGTAGCCAGCAACTGGAAGAAACCAGGCTTCCTTCCCTTCTGTACGAGCCTTTCATATACATCTGCAGAGCAAAAATGTAAATTCAATACAATCTGATTGTATTCACATTGACGTGGATAGTGAACCAAACTAGTTGTAAACGTTGATGCCTAATAACTTATTACACTACCAACAGTTTAGAACTAATATCTCGAGAGAAACTACTAAAATCCTATGTTTTCCTTGTAGAGCGAATAATTTGTCCTCAAGATAATGCTTCATCATCGAAATGAAATAAAAAAAAAAAAAAAAAAAAACACTTCCTTCTAGGTAATGTAAAGTTTGCTCATATTAGAAACAAATAGCTTCAGCTTGCCTATAACAATGTCTACAACAAAAGTGAATCGAATGTAACTAAGGAACATCTCACTCACAAGTATTTACATCCTTACCATTAGCCAAAATGGTTCTAGTAGTCTAATAGCTTTAGAAAATTGAAGGTTGAGATCAACATGAAATGGATAGAAGAGAGATTCACTTACAATGCCGCAACCATGTGCTGACTTGAATGTTCCATACAAGTGGTAACTGAACTGAGCTCTTTGCTAATTCAACACCCAATACATCAACATTTTTTGCACGGTCCCAACGTGCTTTTGGTGGAGAAGAGTTTGTCCAACCACTGAAACCCAGTCCAGATACAATTATAGCAGCTTCAGAGATTGACCAGATAAAATAATATTTCCACCGGGCAGTAAAGCCAGCCATATATTGGTAACCCAACCGTTTGAAGAAACCCCATTCGTGGTATACTGGATCAGTGAACCTGGAAAGTGGGAATTGAGGCACCAGATAGAGATACAACCCCATACATATAGCAGCTTGAAGAAGAGCCCTTAAAGTTGATCCAAAGGGTGAGGGGTTTCCTTGCTCTGAAGGTTTCCATATCTGAAAGGAGGAAGAAATTGAAATTATTAGTTGTAGGAAACTATTTTTGATGAAGTAGTTGCCATGGAATTCAAAGTGAACAAAATAATACAATGATGATATTAGCTTACTCCTTTTCTTTCTGTCCATTCAAGGTAATCCTTAATTTCATACACTGGACCTGCAAAATGACTTCCACAACAGAGACAGAAACCAACGTACTCGAGTAATGATGGCAACTCAAGCAAACGATTCTTCTTCTGAGCCTCACGCAAATCCTCCTCCTTCAACAATCCGTCTTGGTAATTGATCACAGATGAAATTATTTTCAGCGTTATCACCATTAAAGCTCCTGCAAATTTGGAGGAAAAAAATAACATTAATTTTTAGATTAGCTTGAAATCTAGAAAATGTTAAGTGAACTTGGTAACTGTGAGTAGTTTAACAATAACAATAGAATGTGAACAATATGACAATACACCATTCTGAAATAAAATCAAATAACAAAATGGCCAATGCTCCTAGGATGATCTAATTTTTACATCCATCTGCAAATAATCAGCTTACTTCACTCTGAATTTGTGTTTATCCTCTTGCCATTAAATGACGGTAATTGATTGAATTGAACCATAAAATCAGTAGATCTTAGTGATGGAAACCAACAAAAGTCCTAAACTCAACACAGAAGCAGATTCAAGGTAAAATACTTAAATCTCCCCTCTAGTTAAGTGGACCTCCTCCATTTGAAAATAAAAATCATGTTTGACCTACCCTCTAGCTTAACCATATCATTACCAAACCTCCTACACCATCATCTTCCAAAAACTTTTGAGGGAAAACTACCGTAGATTTCTTTCCACATTTACCTGCTAAGTTATCTATTTCCTAAAACACAATCGCATGAAAATGAAGACAAAAAGAAAATAGGGATAGAAAAGTTAGTTCCCACTTCCCACATAAGAGACCTAAACTGAAGTTATCTCCAACCTACAAACGGATAAGTCTAACCCATGAGAAGGTCTGGATAAGCCTGACATGGTTAATTAATGATAAATACCTCTATTTTTCTCCAGTTATGGCTACAGCAGTCCAACGCAATCAATGTATGGTTGAACCTACTTTCTTCACTGTGAAATGTTTAGTTTATAAGGACACATAATTCTATTTCCAATTAGTTTCCCTCTCATTCAATCAAGAGCCTTTTCATCAACATTGTAAATTTTGAGATCGTCCAAATCAAACATTTGATATGAGAGGTATTCACATGTTTCAGAAAAGGTTGACCTTATTTCTAAAAACTGGAGGGCAGGTGCAGTGATTCACCCATAAATCTGTGTTGGTTCTCGTAACAAGTAAATTTCAAGTTGATTCAGAATGCATTTGTTGGTTTGTATCAGAATATAGGGATTGAACACATCAATGAAATAGGGGCATGATTTTATACATTACTACATTCAATAGAAAAAGAGGCAAGGCCAAATATCGAGCCATGCTTACCTGTAGCATCGATTCCTCCCTCTTTCCATGCATCCCCACTCATGTAGTATACATGGCTGCAAGTTTACCAAAAAACTTTCAAATATCTTATGGAAACTGAGAGATTTCTATCACAGAGTTATTTGGGAGAAGAGGGAATTGAGTGGTCAGATTTTAAGAGTCATCGCATACTGGAACCACAAAACAATAAAGCAACCATAAAACGCAAATAAGCCAATGGAGCCACCTATCACAAAGTGTACTTTTTATCAGTGTCTTTGCATATTAGCTTACCTGCATTTTATACGAGAAAGCTTCTTTGAGAATTGTATGATTGAATCAATTTACACAGTGCCATCCCAGACATTTAAATCCCAAAGTCAAGAATATACAAAATCCTAGATGAGTACTAAAAACAACTAGGTAAAATATAACCAGGATACAAAACCTGAAACCTTTAACTCAGATTAAATGTTGAACTTTTGACACACGAATCCAAAAGTTTCACATTTTCCAGATTTTAAATCTTATTGTTTCAAGTTACTAACCAAGGAAACCAACCCCAACAAAGAAGAGACATAAAAGGAATTAGCACCTAGACTAATTCGTTGATCATCCTATCACCATATGCGGATCTCATGACTCGCATTCAACAACTAAACCATTCACCTTATTTGAAGTATGGATTTATAAGTCAATATTTCTAACAATTTCAATGGGTATTATACAAATAAATCCAAGTCTGGCCTAAAAGCTATGGGTTCAAATAAACCCACACCAAAAGGACTAGACCCGAAACAGAATTGTTGGGTAAGCCTTTTGAATGTCTCCACATCTCCACCTAGATTAGAAAAGATGGACTCTCACTACAGGGTCGTACAGTTAGAGGGATTAAAAGAAATTATCTCAGTACACAACAACAGCAAACCCGCTGAAATTCCACAAGTGGGATTTGAATCTTATCGCTACCTTGTGGAGGTAGAGTGACTATTTCCAAAACCCTCGATTCAAGTGCAGCAAATCCAACACAGTTCGTTGTCATAAACTAGTAGGACTTATACCTAAATCTAAGTTATACTCAACACAACATGGGATACTAGTAAACTTAATCTTTTGTTAACAATCCATGCATCAGCACAACTAGTAAGTCCAAACTTCTCCTTTTTCGCAAATAACCATGGTGCCTGCCAGCTTGCATGCAGCTCGACTAATCCCATAGGTACATGCTACCTCCCACCAACACATGAACCAGATAACTCTATCCAGAAAGCTTGACCTCACAGTATTTAAATCACTTCATTGGCCACTAAGTGCAACAACAAGTAGTAACTTATAGAGAAAAAACACAGTCTTGCATAACTAATATGTGAACCAAACAAGAGATCTACTGATTTTCTTCCACTGTGAATCTCCAGATCAAAGAAATTCGAAAAGAGGACATAATGTACCATCCAATAAGATAACCAAAAGCAGCGATGTAAGTGATGATCCCACAGTAACGGCGACAGAGAACCATAGAAGCATAACCCAGAAGCATAGGTCCAAAGAAATGAAGATTTGACGAGAACCCAAACGACAAGTAGGACAGAACAGCGCCGGTGACGGCAGCGTAGAGGTGTCTACCGACGGCGGTAGGTACAAAACGGTGTAGGAAGCTCACCGGTAAGGTAGCGACGAAACAGAGCAAAAATCGGAGTACCGGTACCGATACTCCGATCGCCGGCGCCATTGATTCTAACTCCGGCAAGCCCATATTGGATCAAAAATTCGGATCGGTTAACTCGAACCCGATTGATTGAAGAAAGTAGACTTGTACAAGTTATTCTGAATAGGGTCAGAGACCTGGGAAAGTGATATTGAAGAAGAAACTCAACAAACTAAATAGAGACAGCCAACAAAGAAACAAAATACAAATGAATATTCCCTCCCTTTGCTTTTGTCATCAATTTGACTAATTTTATTAAAAATAAAATTAATTAATTTTTAAAATTAAATTATATTAAATTTCAAAATTAAAGTTCAAATGTTGAAGAAAAATAATAAATTATAATTCTTCTTATATTGATATTATCAAATTTCACGCAGTTTGACTTCTGTGAATTGAAATATAACTAAGTAAAAGTGAACTTTCTTGATTTTACTTGGCTAGTATATTAAGAAAAATACTTTATTTTATTTGTCCATTCATCAAATCAAGAGAGTTTTATTTTACTCTATTTCTTCCTTTTCAATTAAAGGGGATCAAAATCTAAAAAAAATAAGCATGTGAACTCGTCGAAGGGTTTTGATATCTTCTATATGTAGATAAAAAATAATTTTAATTGTGTATAACTAGTATAATTTTCTGGCTAAAGGGATTTAGATGACTTTACAACAACAATAACAACATACCCGATGGAGTCCATAAAGTAGGGTCTGGGAGGATAAAATATACGTCGACCTTATCACTATCTCATAGAGATAGAAGGGTTATTTTTTAAAAAATTTCATCTCAATAATAAAGCCCCATAAGTAGAAGATACTAGATATAAAAAAAATGATCACTAATGAAAAGCAAATAAGAATATGTAAAATACGGTACAAGTAACACATATAAGACAGATAGAGAAAACATAAGATATAAAGATAAGGTTAATCCTATTAGCATACTATATCACACGGTCAGACTAAAACCTAATCCTACTAGCATACCATATCACAAGATCAGATATCAACCTATCTCTACTAGCCTATTAGTCTTTTACTCTAATATGTGATTATTATTCATTTTTATCTAAGATCATATCTTTGTTGAGATGAAGTTTTGTGTTATCTTATACCAAGACTGAATATATTTCCTATAGTTTAAAAAAATCATGTAGCTTTGATTGGTAGTTTGGTACAAGTTGTTGAACTGCTTTTTCATCATTTAATTGTAACAAACTCTACCTCTAGTTTTTAAGGAAATTCATCTAAAATATTTTTAGTCCCTAATTAATATAATTGTACGTCTTTTATTATTATGCCCCTACACCACCCCTATCCCAATCAACTTCTAATCAAGGTTAATAGTACAAAATAGCTTATTTAAATTAGTATGTATAAGAATTTAGGTTATTTGTAATAAGAAGGAAATAATTTATACTAGAATTGAGAATGTAATAATTATTGATTATAAATATAAAAACTAACAAGAAGAATATTCTTTTAAATCAAATTAGGGACGAATAAAGATCATCAAAATTTTCGTAGCAAAACGAAATCCTTCTATGTCTTTCTATGAGCATATTTAGCCAAACTTATAAAATTTTTGCATATTTTTTAGTGTGTTTTGTTAGAAATATTTTAAAAATAGGTTTGGTGAATAATATTATGTATTTAGTTAATCAATTTTTTTTCCATCAATCTTGGATGGAGCCAAAGATTGACTATTTTTTAGCTTTGGAGTATGATGGATAAAGCAAAATGGCTCTTTAAACTGTCTGCGCTTCTTTCGTTTGTGAAGTAGCAGTTAGTCAATGCAACTTTCGACGCTCCTCATGGGTCATCTGGAAACAACCGCTTTATATTTTTAAACATACGGGTTAGACTGCGTACATCTGACCTTCCCTCACCCTGCAATGAACGGGAGCGTTTTGAGGCACTGGGGTATGTTGATGATGTTGATGATGATTTAGTTAATCAATTTAAAAAATATCTCCACTGATATTAGGTTATAATTTGTGTTTGCTAAAGTTTCCAAAAGTACTTATAGATTTTACAATTATTTAAAAATAGTATTTTTGATACTATTTAAAATTATGTATTTTTTTCTAGAAGCTTAATTAGACATCTAAACTCTCTAAACTAAACACCTTTTAAGTTCCTAAAATTGACCAAACATGTGACATGTTACGTGTTAAATTGCTCATCATATTTTAAAAATAAATTTTCGTTATCACTTGTCATTTTCAACATATCAAAAAAAAAATAATTATTTTTCTTAAATTTTATCGATATATTGATTACTTATTTTTTAAATTATCTTTATAATATAATATTAAATATAAATTAATAAAATAATATGAAAAATAATCATATTTATTATTAAATTTTTTAATAAAAATGTCCACGTGATAAATAAAAATGAACGAAAATAAAAAATATACGTGTTTCAACTTGTGTTTTTTTTTTAAATCTTTTTCTCAACCATTTCCTCCTTCTCTTGTGTTCTATACATATACTCCATCCATCTATTTTATATTATTTGTGATTTCATGTGAATCTTGAATAATAATTTTAATCATATTGATTAAAATCCTTAATTTTGAATATTAAAATTGAAATTAATTTGCTATTTATGTTGTGATCCCCAAGGTAGGTACCTAGAAATCATCGACTTGGAATAGTAGTGCATTTAATTGTCTTTCCTATCCTCTGCCCTCTCCTTCATATTTAACACTCCCTCAACTCATTTTATTTATGATTGTTTCACCTCTTATTAGTAGTAGTATTTATATTATTATTATTATTATTATTATTATTATTATTATTATTATTGTTGTTGTTGTTGTTGTTGTTGTTGTTGTTGTTA
>JAOTQJ010000102.1:22886918-22897315 GCA_025642045.1 Solanum sejunctum
ATTTTTTATTTCTTAATCTCTATATCAAGTCAAAACAAAAATGACCGTAAGGTTTTTTTTATTAAACACAACAACAACAACAACAACAACAATATTACCCCAATGCTTCAAAGGCTCTCGTCCATTGCAGGGTAAGGGGGGTCGAATGTACGCAACCTGACCCCTATGTTTAAAAACATAGCGCGACTGTTTTTAAATGACCCATAATGAGCGTCGAAAGTTGCATTGACTAATTGATACTTCACAACTGAAAGAAGTGCAAACAGTTTAAAGAACCATTTTACTTTATCCCATCATATCTTAAAGCTAAAAAATAATAAATATTTTGCTCCATCCGAAATTGATGGAGAAAGGATATTAAACACGGAGGAATAAAAAAAGGGAAAGCATGGAAAACGCGTACCGGAAATCTTGAGATTTAAATTTTATGTCTTTTACATATTAACACCACCAAAGTTTAAGTAATTCTAGTTTAACATCAAAGTTTTCAAGTATAAGTAAATTTGGGTCTATAGAGTTTGGTAAGCAGCTTCCTCCTTTATCAGCAATATGAGCTCTTCATCGTACTTTCTGCTCAACAACCCCTTTTCTTCGGTTTCGGGTTTGACCCATCTCCGCCGTCCGTTCAACAATGCGAGATTTGGCGGCGTCTACGGCGGCGGGGTTAGAATCGCCGCCAGTCTTAACGTGGAAGTGAAGGCACCGGATTTGAGCAAAGAGGTGATGGAGGAATCTAACAAGGTTTTTGTGGGTACATATGCTAGGGCTCCATTGGTTTTGACGAGTGGCAAAGGATGTAAATTGTATGATATTGAAGGGCGAGAGTATTTGGATTTGACCTCTGGGATTGCTGTGAATGCACTTGGACATGGTGATCCTGATTGGATTAGGGCTGTTACTCAACAAGCTAATACCTTAACCCATGTCAGCAATCTTTACTATACTCTCCCTCAGGTGAACCTTTCTTGGGCTCTCATTTTGTATCTTTTTGGAATTATAGTGCACAACAACAATAATATAACCAGTGAAATCTCGCATTTGGGATTATTGTGCACAAGGAATTTAAAAGGGGATTTCTTTCGAAGTTTCCTTGTTGGATACAAGCTTTCTTTTTCTCCTTTTTTGTGAATTTTATAAAAAAAGTGTCTTTTGTAGATTTTTAGTGGTATTTTTGGAAAGAAACAGGATAAAATAGAGTGGGATGGATATTAATGATCATATATACTATCACTAATTCCATGGAATAACTGTTACCTCCCAGTCCCGCCAACAATAATCTGTCCACCTAGGCTAGAATAGATAAGAAGAAATCACGTAGTGTTCTTGTCTCTGATGGAATTTGAAACTGAGACCTAATGGCGCTCAATCCACTTCATTGACCACTCAGCCACTCTCTTGGGTGCTTGTTGTTTAGGTTTCTTAAGTGTTCAGAATGAGGACAGGGAATATTACTTGATTCTATTATGTTCAAGTTTTCTGGTTGCTGTTAGAATGTGCATTCTTTGAATAGAGATAAAGTATATATGGTTCTGGATTGAAAAAAGAAATAGCGGTATCTTGTTGTGGATTCATTTTGTGCAACTGAATGGTATGAAGTGTTAACTGGAACTTACTAGCAGTGGGTAAGTTTCTTCTTTTCTGGATCTTTTTGGGAGATGTTGGCAAGAAGGCTCTTATTTATGAGCGGAGCTAGAGAAAACCTTATATTTATGTTATGAAAATCACTATATATGTAAATAGTTTATCTGAATTCCAGTGTAAGCTTGGCTCTGCCTCTGGTCTTATTCAGCAGAGCGTTCCTGAACATGTTTGTTCTTCTATGTCTCTAACTTGATATATCAACTTAATTACCTTCGTAACTGTAACTTTGTATATGATTGATTATTATGGCTTTGAGGAGCATCTTTTCTCCTCCATCTAAATAAGGATCTTTGTATATAACGCTAACACTGTTTTATTATTTCCTACAGCTGGAGCTTGCAAAACGCCTTGTTGCTAGTTCTTTTGCAGATCGTGTTTTCTTGTCAAACTCTGGAACGGAAGCAAATGAAGCTGCAATTAAATTTGCAAGGAAGTTCCAGAGATTCTCTCATCCCGATGAGAAGCAACCTCCTGTGGAGTTTATTGCCTTCTCCAATTGCTTCCATGGAAGGACCATTGGTGCTGTTGCTTTGACAAGCAAAGAACATTACAGATCACCTTTTGAACCTGTAATGCCAGGAGTTACTTTCCTGGAGTATGGCAATGTTCAAGCAGCTGAAGATCTAATTCGGAGTGGTAAAATAGCTGCTGTATTTGTCGAACCAATCCAAGGTGAAGGTGGCATATATAGTGCAACAAAAGAATTTTTACAAGCACTGAGGACTGCCTGTGATAGTGCAGGTTCTCTTCTTGTCTTTGATGAGGTAAGAAACTTTACAGATGACATTGCTACCACTTTAGCACATTAACCTTATGTCTCATCTGACAAGCATGAATGTCCCTTTTTATTGAAGAAAATTACGTAAACATACAGGCAGTTACCTTGACCAATACCGCATGTCTTTGTAAAGTAGTAATATATTGTATTATTTTCTTAAGGTAATTTCCCTTGGATTCATCAAAAGAAACATATGAAAATGTAACCTTGATGGTCAAACGGATAGAAAAGTTCAGCATTTTGCACTTAGGTCATTTTGTTGAGAAATAAGTTATGCAGGGATTGTACAAGTTAACATTTTTTCAATAATGAATAGTGGTTCCCATTTACTTCAGGAGGGAAAAATTTACTGCTCTTGTTTTATATATACTCAATTCACCATAAGCAGGGATATAGGATTAAGGTTGTTCATTCACTAAGAGCAATATATTGCCTAAGATTGGTTTATATTTATTGTGCAGATAAATACTAATTGAAGAAATATGAACACCATCTACTTGTAAAAAAAAGTTAGAAATTTCTAAACGTCATTTCAAAGTTTAGTTTGATGATTGACTTTTGGGTTGTTGACGCTCTCCTTCCTACTGTGACAATGATCATTCTGCAATTAAATTGGATGGAATGAGTCAATGCACAATTCTATACTGAAGTTTTTACTTGTATTTTCTTTTATTAGGTTCAATGTGGCCTAGGAAGAACTGGTCATCTTTGGGCGCACGAAGCTTATGACATATACCCAGATATAATGACTCTTGCAAAGCCTCTTGCAGGAGGTCTACCTATTGGGGCAGTGTTAGTAACCGAAAGAGTTGCTGCTGCCATCAATTATGGGGATCATGGTAGCACCTTTGCTGGCGGTCCTCTTGTTTGCAATGCCGCAGTTGCTGTGCTGGACAAGATCTCCGGACCAGGTTTCCTTGCCAGTGTTGCAAAGAAAGGTCAATATTTCAAGGAATTGCTAGTTAAGAAATTAGGAGGGAACCCACATGTGAGAGAAGTACGAGGTGTGGGGCTTATTATTGGGGTCGACCTTGATGTACCAGCATCTCCACTGGTTGAAGCATGTCAACAATCTGGTCTTCTTGTATTGACGGCAGGAAAAGGAAATGTTGTGAGGCTTGTACCACCATTGACCATCACAGAGCAAGAATTGGACCATGCAGCTGATGTCTTATTCAATTGTTTGCCTGTACTAGATAAGGCCCCCAAGAACTAGGGTCAAATGATGGTTTTCTTCCATGTTCACTTTGATGGAGCTTCACAAGACCGCACTGCTGATGGAAGTGTATTAGTATGTAATACTAACAGTATCATCTTCTATGAAGCTCATGTTGTACCTGATTGTGTCATTCTGTTGGCTGAAGATTCATTTAGGAGCAAACTGCTCATCAGAAATACAGTTGATCTGAGATGTATCTTCCTGTCGAAGTGAAAGCAGTTTTTAAGTTTTAGATGTATCATCACTTTCCACCAGCTGAATTGAAATAATGGATGGTGTCCTCTGTAATGACATTATATATCCGTCTTTCAGAAATGTGTAACTTATCTGAGAGAGGCAATGGCTTTTGAGAGAGTCCAGCACCATCAATGTAATCTATAAACATAAATTCTTGTACTTCAAGTGAATAGTGCTGCCTGAGAATATGATTTCCGACATTAAACTTCAAAAGACAGGACGAAAAGACAAAGCAAGTTATATATAACTGATCTACTCTGCTTGCCCATTGATCCTAATGGAATATGTATCTACAAGATAATGTCGTAGAGATGCGGATGTGAAAAAGAATGTGTTAAACAAGAGGTTTTTGAACCTTTAAAAAAGAAGGAATTAAAGATTGAAAGTTCACCTATATAAAAAGGAAATGATGCTCCAAATGACCTCCATAATTGTTGGTGAGATTTTTTCATGATAAAAGGAGAGAAGATTGACTACTAAAATAATTTCTCCTATATCAATCACTTTCAGTTAATCAGTTAATACAAGTTAGTCAAAAATTGCTTGCCTCACAACTAATAGATAAGCACTAGTAACTACGTTATCTAGCATATGAAGTTACTCCAATAAATCTAGTAGAAAATTCTACAAAAAAAAAATCATATTTCAAAGAAAGAATTAAACTTGCTAATTAGCAGGCCATGGCTCAACAGTCTGCATTTAGTTTCCTGCTTCCACTTTTCCTCTTGCCCTTAATTGTTTTTATCTTCAAAGTTTTCAAATCCTCCAAGATCAGACAACTTCCACCAGGACCAACACCATGGCCAGTCATAGGAAACATTTTTCAAATGGGAGAAATGCCTCACATAACTCTGACAAATTTTGCAAAAACATATGGCCCCCTTATGTCCTTAAGGCTAGGAACTAAATGTCTAGTTGTTGGATCATCACCTTCTGCTGCTATTGAAATCCTCAAAAACCATGATAGGATTCTGTCAGGGAGACATGTTCCAAATGCTATGCCATCAAAAAGATCAGAACTTGACAAGATATCATTGGGCTGGGCTTCTGAGTGCAACAATGAATGGAGATACTTGAGGACTTTATGCAGAACTGAGCTTTTCTCAGGCAAAGTACTGGAGTCTCAAGCTTGTTTGAGGGAGAAAAAATTGGTGGAGTTGGTAGAATTCTTGAGGTTAAAAGAAGGTCAAGTGGTGAATATTGGAGAGCTAGTCTTTGCAACTGTGTTGAACATGCTGAGTAATGTTTTGATATCTAAAGATATGGTTAATTTGGAGGAAGAAACAGAAGATGGTGGGATTAGAAATCTAGTAAGGCGACTTGTGGAAGCGGTCTCTGCTCCAAATATGTCTGATTTTTATCCGATTTTAGGTAAATTAGATCTTCAAGGTCTGCGGAAAGAAGCTAGATATGTAATGACAAAGATTCGTTCCAACTGGGAACCGATTCTTGAAGAAAGATGGAACAATAAAGAGAGTGGTTCTTCTAGCCAACAAGACTTCTTGGAAGCTGTCCTTAACAATGGTTTTACCAATGTTTGTATCCACCAGTTATTTGTGGTTTGTTCCCTCTCCTCCTCTCAAAATTTGCTCTATGAGATTCATTTTCTGGTGTAAACCAAGTTAGTCTTTATAGTAGTATCTGAAAAATGAAAATCGAAGTAATCATGTTAGTTCGTGTGCCTATATGCTGTTATACAGCTGATACCGATGCATTTAGCCTCTTTTGCACTTCTCTTTTTGAAGTTCTTATAGTTGGAGTTCTCTATTGGGAAGTAGAATATAACAAGTTCTCTTCTAACCCTGTGAAGGAGTTACTCTCTGCTGGTTCAGACACAAGTACCTCAACGATTGAGTGGGCGATGGCAGAACTGATAAAAAATGTAGAGTCAAGGAAGAAAGTTCAAGACGAGCTCGAGATAGAACTCAATGGAAGTGACTACCCAAAAGAATCTCAATTGCTGCAGATGTCCTATGTCCAAGCCTGTGTGAAGGAAACACTAAGGTTGCATCCTCCAGCACCATTGTTGCTTCCACATCGTGCTATTGAAACCTGCCAACTGATGAGTTACACAATTCCAAAAGACGCTCAAATCTTCGTTAATGTTTGGGCTATTACAAGGGATCCTTTGATATGGGAAGATCCAGAGATGTTTAGACCACAGAGGTTTCTGAGTTCTGATATGGACTTCAAAGGGAATGATTTTGAGTTCTTTCCCTTCGGTGCAGGAAGGAGAATATGTCCAGGCCTGCCCATGGCTGCAATAGTAATTCCCTTGGTCCTTACTTCACTTGTTCATTTCTTTGATTGGGAACTTCCTCATGGAAAATGTCCCTCCGAGCTAGACATGACAGAAAAGTTCGGAGTAACACTGCAAAAGAAAGAACCACTGCTTCTGATTCCCAGGGCCAGAAAATGACCATCGGCATATACTAGTAGTATCTCTTATCTGCGATATTCATTGTACTGTGCATTAGACAAGTAGATTTTCTCCTGCTCTATTTCGTCTAGTTACTATTTACTCTTTCTTGTACTTCCATTACTTCTTTTTGTGGACTGCTTTGGACAAGAGGTTTTTGAACCTTCAAAAAAGAAAGCATTAAAGATTGAAAGTTCATCTATGTAAAGAAAGGAAATGCTCCAAATGACCTCTATAATTTTTGGTGAGATTTTTTCCCGACAAAAGGATAAAAAATTGACTACTAAAATACCTTCTCCTATGTCACCTTTTCAGTTCATAAGAATACAAGTTAGTTAAAAATTGCTTGCCTCACAACTAATAGATAAGTACTAGTAACTACATTATCTAGCTTATGAAGTTACTTCTACAAATCTAGTAGAAAATTCAACACTAACACATATTTGAAAGAAAAAAGAACACTTCAATTTGCAGGTCATGGCTCAGAAATTTGAAATTCTTTTCCTGCTTCCATTTTTCCTCTTATCCTTAATTATCTTCGAAGTTTTTAAATCATCCAAGATTACAAAGATTCCACCACGACCAACATCATGGCCAGTCATAGGAAACATTTTTCAAATGGGAGAAATGCCTCACATAACTCTGACAAATTTTGCAAAAACTTATGGCCCCCTTATGTCCCTAAGGCTAGGAACTCAATGGCTAGTTCTTGGATCATCATCTTCTGCTGCTATCGAATTCCTCAAAATCCAGGATAGAATTCTGTTGGGGAGACATGTTCCTAATACTGCTCCATCAAAAGGATCAGATCTTGACAAGATATCATTGGGCTGGAAATTAGAATGTAACAGTGGATGGAGATACATGAGAACTTTATGCAGAACTGAGCTTTTCGCTAGCAAAGTATTGGAGTCTCAAGCTTGTCTGAGGAAGAAAGAAGTGATGGAATTGGTAGAATTCTTGAGGTCAAAAGAAGGTCAAGTGGTGAATGTTGGAGAGCTGGTCTCTGCAACTGTGTTGAACATGCTGAGTAGTGTTCTGATATCTAAGGATATGGTTAATTTGGAGAAAGAAACAGAAGACGGTGAGATGAAAAGTCTTGTTAGGGGAATCATGGAAGTGATTGCTGCTCCAAAGATATCTGATTTTTATCCTATTTTAGCTATATTAGATCTTCAAGGTCTGCGAACAAAATCTATAGATTTAGTGACAAAGACTTGTTCCAACTGGGAACCGATTGTTGAAGAAAGAAGGAACACTAGAGAGAATGGTTCTTCTAACCAACAAGATTTCTTGGAATTTCTTCTTGATAATGGTTTCACCGATGATCATATCCACCAACTACTTATGGTTTATTTCCTCTCTTCTCTCAGAATTTGATTTGTGAGATTCATTTTCTGGTTTGAACAAAGTTTATTTTTTGTATTTGAAAAATGAAAATCAAAGTAATCCTGTTAGTCTTTGTGCATATATGCTGTTATACAGCTAATACCAATGCACTGAGCCTTTACCACTTCTCTTTTAGAGTTCTTATATTCAAAAAAGTTGGACTTCTCTATTGGGATGTAGTCTCTATAACACGTTTCCTTCTAACCCTGTGAAGGAGTTATTCGGTGCTGGTTTAGACACAAGTACCTCAACAATTGAGTGGGCGATGGCGGAGCTGATAAAAAATGTAGAGTCCATGAAGAAAGTCCAAGACGAGCTCGAGATAGAACTCAGTGGAAGTGATTACCCGAAAGAATCTCAGTTGCTGCAGATGTCCTATGTCCAAGCCTGTGCGAAGGAAACACTTAGGTTGCATCCTCCAGCACCATTCCTGGTTCCACATCGTGCTATTGAAACCTGCCAAGTGATGAATTACACAATTCCTAAAGATGCACAAATCTTGGTTAACGTTTGGGCTATCTCAAGGGATCCTTTGATATGGGAAGATCCAGAGCTGCTTAGACCAGAGAGGTTTCTGAGTTCTGATGTGGACTTCAAAGGTAATAACTTTTGAGTTCTTACCGTTTGGTGCAGGAAGGAGAATATGTCCAGGCCTGCCCATGGCTGCAATCAAAGTTCCCTTAGTCCTTGCTTCACTTGTTCATTTTTTTGATTGGGAACTTCCTCATGGAAAATGTCCCGCGGAGCTAGACATGACAGAAAAGTTTGGGGTAACACTGCAAAAGAAAGAACCGCTACTTCTGATTCCCAGGGCCAGAGAATGACCATTGGGATACTATTAGCATCTCTTGTCTGTGATATTCGTTGTATTGTGCATTAGATCCAAGTTGATTTTGTGCTGCTATATCTTGTCTAGTTACAGACACAAGTTCTCGTGGTGTTGCATAGACAAGTTATATGTTAAGATAAGATAATGTGCAATCGCATAAATCGCAATAACAAATCATTACAATCAACCAAAGAATACATTGACGAAATTTACTAAATATACTGAACTAAGCATAAAAATTTGAAATCATAGGTACAAACAAAATGAAGCCTGAGGAAATAGAAACCTGTACCTGACCTTATGCATTTTTATTTGAAAGTTTTTCTTTTCTTACTAGATTGGCAAATTTATCTGCAATAAAGAACGAAAGAATGACTCTACCTACAAAGAATTTGTTTTCTTTGTAGGTTGCATCCTCCAGCACCATGGCTGATTCCACATTGTGCTATTGAAATCTGTTGCTATTTGTTGTTTCACCTACTTCGACTATAGTATTATTTTGATGTAGTATTGTTCCGCCTACTATATGTTGTTTTGGTTACTATTTATTGTTTCTTATACGTTCATTACTTTTTATGTGGACTGATAGGATGTATGTGAAATAACATCCTATACCTTAGAGGTAGGGATAAAGTCTGCATACATACTATCCTCTCCGTGGGTCGTGAAGTTGTAGACAAAATGTCTTGTGGTGATTAAGAGGCAAATTATATATTAAGATAACTAGTTTTGGACACGTGCATTGCATGTGTTCTCAAGCTGATTAATATAAATATTTTAAAATAATATAAATAAATTAGAATAAATGGTTATCCATAAATATTTTAAAATAATATAAATAAATTAGAATTAGTGGTTATTAAAATTTAAATAGAAAAATGCAATCATGATAATACTATACGATCATTGGTTACTATCATTGAATTGTTATCAAACGAAATTGGAAGAATATCCTTTCAACTTTTGGGAAAAAATGATTTTTTTTAGTATTGTTGGACATTATAATAGTTTGTAAGTATACACAAGAAATTGAATCGTATAATTTTCTTGATATAATTTGTACTAATGTATCAACTATTTAACTTCTAATTTTCTTATTGTTGATATTTTAATAATACACATTATAGATATAAGCAACTTGACATATGTAAGGCATGATCAAGTGTTAAACTTTGAGATTGTTTCAAGTAAAGACTCATAAGAATGGCTACAGTGGCGGAACCAGTATTTTCGTCAAGGGTGTTAATTGGAAATTCATTTTTTACAACAGTTCTAACTCTTAAAACATGGGTGGATGATTCTTGTATCAAGGGTATTTAGCAATTAATATATATCAAAATATCTATATGTAACCTATATATTCAAAAAAGTTTTTAGATAAAGGGTGTTCATCTGACCATTCTTGGATAAATGTAGCTTCGCCCCTAAATGACTAATATATGCCATCATGTTATTGTATTGAGAAAGTTTTTAAAACTAAATAAGTAATAACAATAGAGAAATTGTTTTCAAAACTAACAATAGATACACAATAAGAAGCAATCTACATGGTTGTAAATACCAATGACCTCCACATTTCTAAATGTTTCCTGAATTTTCAATAATCATTTTAAATTTATATTTGTTAGCTTTTTCTTGCAAAAAGAATACATATTCAACTATAAATTTGATTTTAAGAAAAGTGCATAAAGTAAAAACGAATTAACTAATGTACAAATACTCCTCAAAATTCAATAATATAAAAAAATTCTACTTTAAAACTTTCAAAAATTTAGAAAGAACCAAAATTCTAATATGTTGAAACTAAAAAAAAAATAAATTTTATAGAAATATAAACAACCCTTTATGAAAAATATAGACTCATAAAGATAATTAAATATGAATC
>JAOTQJ010000102.1:22898425-22913426 GCA_025642045.1 Solanum sejunctum
TACACAATTCCTAAAGACGCTCAAATCTTGGTTAACGTTTGGGCTATCACAAGGGATCCTTTGATATGGGAAGAGCCTGAGATGTTTAGACCACAGAGGTTTCTGAGTTCTGATATGGACTTCAGAGGGAATGACTTTGAGTTCTTACCCTTCGGTGCAGGAAGGAAAATATGTCCAGGCCTGCCCATGGCTGCAATAGTAATTCCCTTAGTCCTTACTTCACTTGTTCATTTCTTTGATTGGGAACTTCCTCATGGAAAATGTCCCGTCAAGCTAGACATGGCTGAAAAGTTTGGAGTAACTCTGCAAAAGAAAGAACCACTGCAGCTGATTCCCAAGGCTAGAAAATGACCCTTGGGATATACTATCAGTCTCCCTTATGTGCAGATATAAATAATACCTTGCATTATGCATTAGATACAAATATATTTTTTCTTGCTGTAATGCATTAGATACAAATATATTTTTTCTTGCTGTACTCTCTTGTAGTTACTTATAGACGGAAGCTCTTGTCATAAAGAGGCAAGTTATATAATAAGAGATCATGTGCTAATTCAATATGAAATCATTTCATTTGGTTGTACTATCATAATGACACAGAGGATCCAAACATACAAATATATACAAGGGCAAAGAATTTGTGACAGACATGAGAAATTATTACTAAAAGAATCACTTCATTGAAAACAATATCTGATATCTTCTTGCTACAATTGAATGAGAAAATATGACAAAGCATTACAACCAAAGAAAGAATACATTGATGAAACTGACTGAATATACTGAAATAAGAAAGAATACCTAGCTTACAAGAAGAATAAAAAATGAATACAAATATAAAATCAAAGGAGTGCTGAACAAAATGAATGACCCTATGCATTTTTATCTAAAAGATTTTCCTTTCTTACCGGATTGGCAAATCTATCTGCAATAAAGAATGAAAGAATGACACTACCTACAAAGAATTTGTTAACCTTTTTCCTGTGTATGAAAAGAACAACGGCATGTGTGTCTATGAATGAATGAAGAGTTCCGATGAAAGACCAATCAATCAACTTGGCTGATAATAAGAGGATGAACACTTCCAGCAGCATCAAGGGGTGTCCACGCAGAGACTGTGCATAGAGGCTGGTCTAACCAACTCAGAGTAAGTGCAGCATCGTCGTTCCCCTGCTTTATGACCCTGTAGTCTTCACATGAGTACATCTTCAACAGCATTTGACTCTGAAGCACTTCCCTTTCTGTAATCCCTGTGCATCTGAAACCACCTTGTTCCATCAACTTCTGCCATTTCCCAAAACTTTCATGCCTTTCAGTCCTATCTCGTCCTTCACAAGCAATGATATTTCTAATATCACGAGCAAACAACTCTTCTATCTTAATCCTGGCAGGGCTGTCTAATGGAAGGCTGAAACCAATAGAATCAAAGACAGCAGCATAGTATCTGAGTGAGTTGACAAGTCTTGCTTCCAAGCTAGGCTCATTGTGCTCAGCTTCTTGCTCAGCCATCAGAAGAATGGTGGGATTTGTGCTTCTAATCAGACCCAAAAAGTCCCTCAGGATCCCTCCGGAGCTATCATAAAGAAGCTTATGCATCTGTAACATACAATTCACAGCAACACTTTCTCCCTCTTTTACGTGAAGCATCCATAGCCTTACATCTTCCAACCTGTCAACAACTGGATGGAACTCGAAAGCCAGATTCAAAGCCTCAGCAAACTCAGCAAGTCTATCTCCTGTTTCAACGAGATCCTGCTTTGATTCTCCTATACCAGTAATTCTAACATGAGTAGGAGGGTTTGGCCTAGAAGCCAAACTCTGAAACAGACTAGGCCACTGCAGTCCTTGCTTAATGTCAAAATCAATAATGTGAACCCGGTCCTTGCCTTCAAAAGCTCTAAGCAGAATCTCATTTGATGTGAAATGGATGAACTTTGGAATTGGACTAACCTGATTCAACAACCTCAATGCTGTATAGTTATCATCATCTAAACGATCAAGGTCCCGAGGGGGTATAATGTGAAAGATGTGAGGCCAAAGCCTTGCAACACGCAAAGCTAAAGCTTCAGTGAAGTAAGCAGTTAGCCGGCTTATTGGAGACCCTCTTGGAGAGGCAAGCTGCCCTAGCCTAGCTATCAGTTGATTAACACCAGTAACATTCCTTGAGCCAATTGCTTCAGCACAACTCATAAGTAAGCTGATCAGCTCGACTGCATCATCCTCCCTGTGGTTGTTATGCCCATTATGTGCTGCTACAACTTCAACCCTGTCATTTGGATTAGGTAGCCCAGAACCGTTGCCTATTTCATGTTCACCCGGATTCTCATTAGGCCTTGGAACCAAGCCATGGCTATCTAAAGAAGTACTTGATACGGAGGCCTCTTTGGCAGGATCTTGACTTGTTGAGACATTCTTGTCACCAAAGTTAGTAATCACAGTCACTACAGATTCAATCCAAGGATTGTTTGACCTAGGCAGAGGAGGTGATATCACCTCACTAGGCACATAACACACACTTTCTTCCTCTCCAGAACAAGAAAAGGAGAATGGTGCTGCTTGAGGTGGATGAAGGCCTGCAGTTAGGGGAACTGACCGTGCCACGTTGTAACCAGATTGTAACCAGAAATCACCACCACCCAACTGGCTCAAACTCAGACCATAGCCTTCTTCTGAACAATCACCTGACTTCTTATTACCTTTTTTCCTCTTAACTCTGCTCATGCAGGTCTCGTCATCAATACATCCCTGCTCAGCATACCTCTTCAAGCTCCTACCTTTGCTTTCCCAAAATTCATCTTTGCTTTCTCTCCTACCTTCTACATATGATGTCTGAGCACTTGTCGAGGATGGCGGCAGACGAATGTTCTGCTTGAGAGAGCAAGTACTGTTCTTGGCTTCAATTGGCTTCTCAACAGAAAGTCCTACTGGCCTAATGGCCTGGGACCTTGAGGTATCTTTTCTAGCAAAACTACATGGCAAGTCCAATCTTTGTGTGCTCATTGAAGGGAAATTACAAGCTTGAAACTGTGCAGATGCTTCACTTCTTAATCTATGCCTAGGTGACAACAATGAAGAAGAACAACCAGCCAACATTCTTCACACCCTTCCAATTTTTTTCCTTTCTTTTCAACTCCAACTCACCCACCCTTTTCTTCTCTATGTCTCTGTCTCTCTTATCTTTCTATATATGTATATATTTTCACTATGAAATATACAATAAGTTAACTCTAAATTTCTATAGATGATCCAAGAGAAACAGAACAATGTCTATATGTGAGTGTGTGAAGTTCCAAGAAAAACAAAAATTGGAATCCGATGCCAAAAAAACAAAATGTGATATCTGTGTGTCCTATGTGATGAGTATGTAATATTTCTATGTGCAACAAAGAATGGAATCAGCAACAAATACACATACACCAATGGAAAGAATCAAAGAATTCTCCTATTATCAACAAATTTTAACACCTACAAAAACAAAAAAAAAAAATCATCGGATTCCAAAACTTTCAGAGTAGAATAAAACTCATTGTCTATAAATCTGATTTCCCAAAAGATTTAAAGAAGAAGAAGAACTCACACCATGAATGTAGAAACTCTGAACACATTTTTTCCCAGAAATGCAGCAGAAAAACTGAAACTTTGAGCCACCCACTTCAGTAAAATACACTTTCAACAATCCCATGCCCACACTTTCAACAATCCCATGCCAGCTGAAATCTAAAACAATTAAAAATCAAATCTTTGAGCAACCCATTTCACCAAACAAGATTTCAAACAACCCCACATGAAAATCCTAGCTAAAAACTTAAACCAAAACCCCCCAAGTAAACCACCCCCCTTAATTTAACCTTTCACAAAACCTTCAAACATGCATGAAAACAGACAAATCAACTGTCATCATCATCATCATTATAATCACCAAAGAGAAAGCTGAAGAAAAAGAAATAACTTCCCAAAGCCCCACTACCCAAAAAAGTTAAACCCCATATACAACTGTGTTATTTTATATATCAAGACTGAAACAACGTTTTTTCACTTCTAGAGGGAAACAAATGATGGCTTGGTAAAGATGATGTTGGAGAAAGGGGTGAGGGGAACCTTGATCTATGACCGTCCGATTCTAATCAGACGGTGGAGAAGGGACAAGAAATATGACCGTTGAGGGATTTGTCAGAGGAATATAACCGTTGAGAGGAAGTTGGTATTTTAGGGAACAGTGTGAAAAATTATTTCTCAGCATCCCTTTTTAATTTATTTGTCAGATTTTAATCCAACACAAAAATTAAGAAAGTAAAAAAAGATTAATTTTGTGATCTTTAACAAACATATATAAAACATACTAAAATATTATCTATGTTCTTAAATATGTTACGTGTAAATTTGGAATTAAAGAATTATAAAATAAAAAAGATACTTTATTTTAATATAGACGGAGGGAGTATCTTACTTTATTTTAATATAGACGGAGGGAGTATCTTTTGGGGAGGAGGAGGGGAGGGGGGAATAATTCATAAATACTCCATCTGTCTTAGTTTATGTGGTACATTTTTCTTTTTAATCTGTCTCAAAAAAGAATGTAACTTAGAAATAATTTAATTTTAAAATTTTTTATTTTACCCTTAATAAAATAATTTTCAATCATATAAATATTTTATATAATTTTAAATCATAAATTTCAAGAGTTTTTTTCTTAATCACTATGTCAAGTCAAACTGTATCATATAAAATGAGATCTTAATTGATATTTATGTTCTTCAATCTTTTGCATGCACAAACAGAGAATTTAAACTTACATAAAGTTGTGCAGCTAAACACATATCCTACATAATATAATATATGTGCAATGTCGCACAATGACGGAAGTCAAATAGGGAAGAGGGGGCATCCGAAAACCCTTCAACAAAAAATTATACTTTATGTAAATTAAATAGATTTTAAACTTTTTTTGCTTAGTTCGTGTATCTACTTCTTAAAATTTTAAACTCTCATTACAGAAAACTCCAGCTCCACCACTAAATGTCACATATGACATAAATTATCACATAGATATAAAATAATTTTTTATAAATTTAAGAGTCTATTTTTGTACATTCAAAATTGAATAACCAAATTAAAGAACACTCTATGTATTATGCTGCTTTTTTTTTTCCTTTTTTTCTTTTAGAGGGTGCACGTAAAGTCAGGTCCGACGCACGTGCACGTCTCATGATACCCGTTTTTTACTTGACCGTTGCTTTTTTGCTTAACCATTTTAATTAGTGAAGTTTTCTTTGGAGATACAAATTATTAACTGACTAATCACGGAAATTACAGTACAAAGGCCAGTGGTAATTTTAGATTAATTAATTAGATTGCTTTAATGATGGACGTATCAATGAGGACAAACAAGGGGGACAGCTTCAAAAAGATTCCTACCAGTGTTGGAGTCATGTTTTTTGTTTGATAGTTTCATATTATGAGTATTTTAAAGATTATTGCATAAATATTAATATAAGTATTTTAGATAGCTTTGTCAAAAAATATGGAGGTCAAGAATTAAGATAAAAAATAATAATATATATTCGAATATTATCTTATTTTATTATTATTTCTTTATTTCAATTATTATAGTTGCTATTATTTGTTTAAACAATACTCTGCTTAGATGATTCTAGTTGTCGAATTGCATGAGGCTTTATTATTATTGTAATTGCTACTCTCTTCATTTATTTTTACTTGTTTTACTATATTAAAAGATAAATGTTCATGTATCATTTATTATTAACTATTATTTACTAATTTATTTTTATAAGAATTTATCATTAATTTTGCGTCATTGCAAATCAATATTGGGGAGTACATTTTCTATATCAAGAAAAATAAGTAAAATCACGAAAGGATATAGTGCAGCAGATGGAGTTATTTCTCCCTTAACCACAGTGTCAAGTTTAAACCTTGGGAATAAAAAAATCATTAGTTTTCGCAAAAATGAGACCTTGTATAGCACGAATTTAAATATAGTAAAATTCTAACGTAGATACCGAATATCAAATGAGAAATAAAAAAACTATTTAGTAATATGGTCATAAGTGCATGTGAGCGTTCAACTACAAAGCCAAAACGGAAATAAATGACCTCTTGTTTTTTTCTGAACCTTCAAATATATGAGATAAAGTTCTTTGCCAAAACGACTAATGTGTATAATAAAAACTAAGTTACCTTTATTTGAGATTAAAATAAATAATTATTTTAACAATTTAAGTATTTAGATGAAACAATATTTGAGCAAGCAAATGGCTGAGTTGGAGTCTTGCATAGGATTCGTGTACTTGGTGGTTAAACAAGAAAATCAAACTTGCATTTAAGGATTCATTGGTTACAAATTCAAAAGCCTTTACTAGCAAAAATTAGGGGTTTGTTTTTAGCTCATCACCGAACTTGCTTAATGTAAATTATTTTTTTTATGTGTTTTGCGAGCTATTGCATAGGAGCGAAACTTTATCATATGCGAACCCCAAAGGTAGAGGTTGCAAGTTCTCCTTTATCATAAAAAAAAAAATTAGCCATACTGGTAAATTAATAAAATAAGTTTTTCATAATAAATTGACTTTTTGCATACTCAAAAAACGCATAGCATAAAAAAAGATTGTTATTTGCCTTCAAGAGTGTAGTCTAGTGGTTAATGAAATGAATTGACAATTATATAACCTCATTTATAATTTCAAAACAGACAATGCTAACTAATTTCTTCTCAATTGCAAATTTTGATGAATAAAATTACTCAATACCTATATTGATGAGAGATAACAGATACCTTGTGAAATTAATTTATGCACAGGCTGATCAGAACAATAAAAAAAGAACATTGTCAACAACTCTGCGCTGCCGTTGTAAGTAAGCTCTGGTGTACTAAATTTCAGTATTACACGTGAAATCAGAGAGTTGTGCAGCAGAGTCAGAGCAAGCAGCATCAGATTGATTTGGTCAGAATTGTGTTGAGTTCAATATGTGACTACACACATCTTCAGTCCATTTTAATGTGCTGATACAAAATAGTTCTCATTTAGGAAAATCAAAATACAAGTAATTAATTATTTCCATCTTTACTTCCATAAATGTGGAGAGAATAAGAATTGTAGCTGAAAAAATAGCATTCAATTAAGACCAAAAAACACATTTGGTGGAATCCCACAAAATAAAATAGTATATACAAACCTTAAAAAATCCGTTTAAAGAAATCCACAACTATTCAGCTAAAAAAAAACAACATCATGTTTTAACTAACTTGTTAGATAAAATGAATCGTAGGAGGTGTGCTCATGTTTCTCTAAAACCGATCCATAATGCGCATCATATCGATTTGGCGAACTTGTTAACACATTTTCATTTTTTTAAATTTTCAAAAAGCAAAATGACACAGTTCCACATATAAAGAACCATAAAATCGTCCAAATACTTCCTCCCTCGCCATGATCATCATATGGCGTTCTCCCTAGCAACCACAGTGACGTTTACCCACCAAAACAAACCAACCCATGAACACCATTTTCACGTATGTATCTATAAGTCTGTCTCTTTACGAAGAGATCTGAAAACTACTTTACAAAGTGAAACAACTTATATAGACTCCAGAAACAGGGCTTCTTGTTTGCTGGTCAATCCCAGATCGTCCAGAGACAGGGTACTCTCTCCATCACTGAAAGCACGCCTTGGATATGGTCTCACCTGCATGTAGTAGACATTGAATCAGCAAGTGCTCAATATCAATCTCTTTTTCAATAGCCATGGTGTCTGAAACAAATCGCACACAACTCAACTAATTCCGTAGGCTACCCTGCTACCACCCATCCGCACAAGAACAAGCAACTCTGTCCACCAAATGAGAATGGATTTGACATGATTCTCAACCCACTTTGTTTTGATCACTAGGCTGTACACCCTTGGGTGCAGGTGTCCAATAACAAACAAATGGGACTACTAGTTTTGAAATAGAAACAAGCAAACACACACACTCTACTAAACCAAGAAAACGTACGTATACAAGCACTTTATAATGCGTGAGCTAATCAGAACACTGGTATTTGGAAAGAGACAATTACTGTCAAAGTTCGAGTTCCTAACAGTTCTGAAAGCTGAAACAACCCTTGAGCAACAAAATGCTGAGCATTTGTATAAAACACACAGTATTGAAACCCCAACAAACAGGAAAATTCCACTCTAAAGTTTAAAGAAAGTTACCAATCTATATGTGCCGGGCTTCACCACTCTGCCAACATCAATGTAATCGAAAAGAGACTGCGGAAGCACACATTGAACCAGTTAAATCATCATAAAATATTACCGTAGAATTTGCAGAAATCACGTTTCCTTGAACACCAATTTACCTGTAATCTATCAGATTTCAGAAAGCGCCGGCCTCTGCGGCTGCCGTCTGGCATACGCACAACGAGATTCACAGCATTCTCGTTATCTGCTGTTGGCTCCTGAGGAAGAGAAGCTTCTTTTGCTGCTAATTGTCTCTCCATTTCCTGATTAATAACTGAGTCAGGGATTCTAAAGCCAGTGGATTATCTATACTTTACCTACTACATAGGTAAGATATGCATTTCACAGAGAAAGTATAGATAAATCGTGTTGAATAACAACAATGACGTAAAAACAGATAAAAGATCCACATTATCAATAATGTTTATAAGGGAAAAAAGTCCATGGGTTTCAGTGTTCCACTGTTCCCCCCTTTTTAGGCCAGAGATGGTACTTTATACCTTTTCCTCCTCTGCTTTCCTTCGTAATTCCTCCTCCTCCAGTCTCTTCTCTTCTAGAGCAGCTTCGGCTTCTTGCTTAGCCTTCAATTCCTTTTCTCTATCAGCTTGCAATGCAGCATGATATTCATCATCCTGTGTGCAAATATTAGAAGCAGAATCAGGTGAGAAATAGCTAATTTAATTGCAGCTGAGGGCTTAAAATGTTAACCTGCTGTTCCCGAAGTAAACGCTGTTCCACAAGAGAGGGAGATGGGGCACGAGGCATGCGCCATTGATAGGGACCCATAGGTCCATCAGCACCATTCTGAATAGGCTGATGAGGTGCAGATGGTAAACGATATCCAGCACCCTCAGGTATTCCACCAAATATTGCAGCTTCAAGCATGACAGCTTCATCATGTTCCAGGGATGACATGCCACCCCACTTCAAAGAAAGCATATGGAAGTACAGGGTAAGCATATGCGTAGTCCAAAGCCAAAATGACTATCTATGAAGACATCCACCACTAAAATAGCAAAAAAAAAATACCTCATCAGACTGGAAGTCGGCACCGTTTCTCGGGGAGTGATTAAGGTTCTGCCGAGGACTTGATAATGGGCTAACAACACGTTCTTCGACATCCGGAGCTGTTTCAGAACCTGAAGATATGGGTTTTCTTCTGCGCCAAACCAGTGGTTCCTCTTCTAAATCTTCAGCTTCATCTTGGACGGATGAACTCCCCACCTCTGATCTAAATTGCCTGGGAAATCTAGTTAGATAATCCAAAAATGCAGAAACATGCTCTCTTTAGTCTAACGAGTACCTACATGAGGTGGGTGTAGGTTGAAGCAGGGATGCCCACTTGTAAGTGTGAGAAGGGTAAGCAGTGCGTAAAGAGATACATTGAGAGATTTTATCTTCGTAAATAAAATTCCAGACAATAACCAGTACCTTCCATTTGAAAATGTTGATTTTCCATGCTCATTCTCTTCAGCTGGCTTATGACCTTCTGATTCTGGTATAGCTTTGCTTTCTGCATGCATCGCTTTCTCCTGCTCAGCAGCCTAAACGTCCTCCATATTAGCATGAGAAATACCAGCTAAGAGGAAGTATAGCAATAGTAAAAATGAAACCTTCAAAGACAAAGAGACTGCACGTGCAAGTTGAGCATCCTCTAGATGAGACTCTCTTGGTTGAGGCCTTGGATCACTTAGATCCTGTAGCAACAAAGGAATATCAATGACAGAAAGTGGAGGAAGCTCTAAGGATGTCACAACTAGCAATATCACTACATACACTGTTGACATCAAATTGTTGGGTCGACATTTCAGCGTCACGTTTGGAAGCTTCAATTGCAGCACGAACCATTTCCTCCTCAATATCATTGGCATAGTCTGCCAAGACACCACCAGGAGCACTTGGTCTTGAGAATACTGCTGTTGAGTCCCCGCCAAATATATCATCATTTGTTCTATCACGCCTGGCAGCATGTGTTGCCAAAGGAGCGGGAACTACTTCGTCATCCTCATCAATTATGACAGTCCCACGAGTTTCTGGGCCATGAGTCTGATCAGCATCTGTAACTTCCTCAATAACAGGATCATTTCTAGAATGACCAGATTGTCCATGCCCATCCTTCACCTCAATAGGGATCTCTCTTACTTGTCTTGGATGTGAAACAAATGGAGCACGGCTTGTAAGATCGGTGTCGAACAAACTCCTAGTGAAACTAGGATCAAGAAGGCACAAAGCATTTGGACTTCTAGAAGAGGGAAAAACTGAAAAGGGAGGTCTGTTAAATTCCTCTGTAATTGGATCATCTATTTCCATATCATCCTCATGTGGAGCAGCAGCAACTGGTGCTGCATGTACACTGAATAATTAGAACAATAAATCAGTAACTGACAAATGAAATCATTATAGCTTCCGAAGAAAAAAAGAAAAAGAAGAAATAACCAGCTTTTTTAGGGGGTGGATGGGGGGAGGGGATGTACTAACGAGACCAAGGACATGTATTGCTAACCTACTGATGTCGCCCTGGTTGAAATGTGCATTCACAGCTTCATTCAGATTCCCACCATGCTCCTACCAACACAGCATGTAAGACAATAAGAAAGCTATTTCATTCAAAGAACAAAAAGAACAGATTTATGGAGGTCCCATATCAAATGTTATTGCTTTTACACCAAGCACCGAGCGATGACAAAGGCTGAACATTTGCAAAATATGTCCTAAAGATGCAAAAGACACGCTAAAATGCATCTTCAACCTTATATCAATCAATAGATTGTCTAGTAACTTCCGAATGATGATAATAGGATAGCAAACTTCAAGAAGATAAAATATACTGGACCTAAAACTACCATCTCAAAAATTTTCTTTCATGCTTAAATTTGAGCTTCCACTACAAGCCTCTTGGCTTTCTTTATTCTGGGTGGCGGGGAGTGGTTAGGCAAAAGATGGGTCTTTTTTTTTTTTTATTTGCACCGGGTGTAAGAGTCTCTTAGAGTCCCAACTAATCCCGGGGGTACACAGACCCTCGGCAAGGAGTTTCCCACAAGTGCACCACGGTTAATTCAAGTTTTACCCAGTCCGATGGCCCTCAGAAATTGTTTGCACCCAGTGGGTTTCGATCTTGAGACCTTGAAAGGGAGCAAACCCCAAGGCTCAATGGGTCATTTAGCAGAAGGATAATATGGTACTTAATTAATTCAATATTAATTGTGGGGGAAAATGAAGATTTGATTGCCACCGATTCCTTTGATGTAGATTATAGATCTATCAAGTATGGGCACGGGAGGCAAAACCAAAATTCTATGAGCATTGAGTTCAATTATACACAACTTTTTCTCTCAAAAATATAGAGAGAAGACGAAAAAAGACATGGCATTGCTTAGATTCTCCTGAAATTCTATCATCATTTTCTGGACTACAATTTGACACATCACATGCATGTTTTGACTAGATCACCTCTCCATTCATCTCCCTCTTATTCTAGTACTAGAAAGATGGGACTGATTACTGAAAAGGAACATTGAGTAGAGCACTCATCCATAGCCAACTGTCTTGCTTTTTTTTTTTAGAGGAGGATCTAGAGAAGGACATGATTTTATGGAATATGGCGCTATCATTGTCTACATGAAATAGTGGAATTTTCTTTTCAAAGTCAAGGCTTTGGGATTCCCAAGGATTCTTTCCAGATGATTGTTGGAATGTCTTGTGTAAGGCACAAACCCATCAAATTCAAAAATATTCCAGAACGACATATATATTAGCTAGTATTTAAATAAACTTCATTTAACGTCTGGCAGCAGGATGTTTCCCACTAGCCACTTGTGGGTCTTGTGGAAAGAGAATAATAGAAGGAACTTTCGAGATATTAGATCATCATAAATGTTTTATACATTTGAGGATAACCTCCTTTTTTCAATAAGGTAGATAATTCTATTGAAGTATTTGTGCAAAAAACTGTATACTTGTCGCATACCCCAAAAAGATACCGACAACAGATATGGTTTTTTTACAAACAGCTCCAATCTCTTATACAAAGAGGAACCTCATGGGTGCACCAAAAAGAAAAAGGGATAAGAGGTTATTCCTTGACTGTGAAAATCAATCTATACTCCTTCAAAAGCTCTCTTGTTTCTCTTTCCTAACAACCCACACAAGTGCTAATGGAAAAATCCTCCATGCCAAGAATTTTCTCCTCCATCATCCATAGTCCCAGTTACACGACCTTCGTTCACAATACCTGGCTGTCACGACCCGGCGCCAACACTGTGAAGTATTGTCCGCTTTGCCCGCACACAGCCCAGGCGCACAGTTTTGTCCCCTTGGGGGGAAAGCCCCAAAAGACGCCTCACAGGTTAAGCTACCGGTCCCTCACTAAATAGCCCAGGACTCCCCCTCTCTTTTCCGATGTGGGAGTTCTAGCAAGCCAGGCATCCGCACACAGCCCAGACCCTGCGTACTACTGCACTCCAGAATCTCTGGTTCCGTAGACCAGCGCCTTATCCATTGGGCCACAGAGTCTTTGATAATCTGTATTCTCTACGATTGTTCTATGAGTACTCATTAACTTCAGTTTGTGATTGTTGGTTTTGAACTTCAAATTATTTGGTCCTACAACAAATTTTTTCATGAAATATATCCCTAACACCTGAATATGTTGTTTGAACTATTGGAGTTTTCGACAGATGCCTGAATACAATCTCCCTAAAAACAAAAACAAATAATTTATTATTAAGATCATATTATAAAGCATTCAAATCTATATATTATAGTAAACAACTGATACTTCAGATATGAAACTCGCAAAAGAAAAAATACTTCAAATGGTTATTAATTATTATCTCTTAAATCTTGGATTTGACTCTGAAATAGTTAGGTAGAAGGAAATGATGTTCTATGACCAACAAAGCGAAAGGGGGTCCATATAATAGACATTGAACTTTCACTCGTGAAAAATTCTACTTTCGTCATTATTGATCAATTTTTTCCGTAAAACACTTATAATGAATCAAAAAATCGAACTTCTCTAAAATATTATTAAGAAAAGAAATAAACCTTGAAGTCATTGTTGTCATTTTCTTCTTTGGCTTCAGAAAAACAGCTAATGAAAGGGACATTAGAGTCCAAAGCCACAATGTTATGTGCATGAGTGTCCACAATTTCTACTATCTCTACTGCTTTTTTTAGCTCTTCAAATTTGTCCATTTTGTGTTTAGTTAATTTGGAAAATTAAATCAATTTGTGTTTTAGTTTCACAATTAATGTGTAAACACATCAAATTTCTTGTGTATTGACTGAACTAATTTTGTTTTAACTTGTATGGATAAGCTTGAAAACAGTGGAACCAAATTTATATGGTTAATTTGGCTTGCAATAGCTCCAAATTAAACTACTTTTTGTGGTTTGTCATAAGTTGTTGGGAGTGTAATATGGTAGGTAGTTGAGGGTTATGTCGATATAAAATTTTAGATTTATTTGTTTGATATTTGGTTGTGGTCTAGTGGATACATTAGCTAAAATGAGGATAAAATTTAGGGACTATTTTAATTATATAGAATAAATTAATTAATCTATAATAAATATAATTTTTTTTATTTAAATAAAAAATAACTTAAAATTATAGAAAATATGCAGGACTATGCAATATAACTTGCAAAAGTTACAGAAAGTATGTTCTAATGTTTGATTGGTAAATTAAAAATAATTTTTAGAAGATATCTTTAAAGTAAAAAAGGTGATAGCAAATTTCTAGTTAGTCAGTATCTAAAAAGAATGTCATTTACTCTAATTATAAATAATTTAATTTTAAGATTTTTTTTTATCCTAAATGAAATTATTCTCAACTACACAAATATTTAAAATTATTTTAGACCATAAATTTCAAACATCTTTTTTTTCTTAGATATCGTGTCAAGTCAAAATATATCACATAAAATGAGATGAATAAAGTGATATTTTTGGTTCGAGAGGTTGTGGTTGGTTTGGGGTAAAGGTTTTTTGGTGTATGAGTGTGTTAATTTTATTTTTTAAAGAATTTTGTTATTTTCTGAGTATGAAATCTGGATGAGGGTCGAAGTAAAGAATGAAATAAGGAAAAAGAATTGTAATTTAAAATTAAAGGATTGTTTTAAAAAATGTATATTTTTTTAAAAGAAGCTGTGTTTTTTATTTTTCTTAAATTTGAGAAAAATAAATTAATTTAATAATTTTTTTAAAAATATTTAAGTCAATTAAATATAAAAAGATCTACCAAGATGTCTCACTCTTTATCAAATGTTTGATGTGTCAAAGATAGATATGATGATTCAACAAAACTTATTCGATTAGGGAAAAAAAGTTTGTTTTGTATCCCACACAATTGACACTAGCTATGTGAAATTCTTTTCTTGTCTTGCAATGTAATAGACTCGATTTTTATATTTTTGGATTTTATTGAATGCCTAAGCCTTATAAGGAGTTTACTCATCCCATTAACCACCAAGGAGTTTACTATCCCATTAACCACCAAGGAGTCCACCGTTCCCATTAACCATCAATATGGAACTTTGTGTCTCAATATCCCCCTCACGCCCAGTGCTTAGCATCTGGTGCGTGGACAATTTTTTCGAGGGCACTTTCTTAAGCCTAACTCACACCCTAAAAGTTAGTTCAAAGGAAGAAGGATTGCCTAAGGCTTATAAGAAGTTCGCCCATCCCATTAACCACCAATGTAGGACTTTGTGTCTCAACAGATTCACAAATGTTAAGTTGACCTTGTTAAAAGATA